>CM076574.1:1373857589-1374008810 GCA_034641835.2 Pinus albicaulis
CAGTCCCTTGTCAGAATCAAATTCTCCAAAGTTCATTTCTCATCATTTACAGTCATTGATGTTACTGTAATCCAGAAAAGGTAATTTCAGAGTCCAGGTCTTATAGTTGGTCTTCAAACATGTCGAATAATGTCTGCAGGCTAGAAGAAGGTTCAGTGAGTTTATATTTCAAGATGGTTATCAATGCAAGATTGATTCTTCTTCAAAACCCCGTTTTGAAGATGAAATCATCATATGTGTCTTTGTAATAAATAGGTAAGTTGTCAAAGTATTTCAAATTTTGCATTTCTTCAATGGCAGCTCCAATCCCAGCAAAAAACAAATCATTTTCGCAAATTTCCCAAGGCAAAACCGAGTTGGAGTCATTGAAGTCAAATTTGAAGTGTTTTTCAAAACTCTGGACTGGACTGAAGGTACGCGCTAAGCGTTGGGTAGGCGCACTACCCATATAGTGACAGAGCCAAAAAATTCTTGCCTTTGCGTCCGATTTCGTGCCCAAACGCCCAAATCGGCTTCCAACTTGCATCTGAGGATTCTGTGTATCTGATTGATGCAGTTGCGGGTGGAAACATACTAATGAAGGCCTGCAAACCTGCTCTAGAATCTCTTCATGTTACAAAAGACGTTCATGATTGCAAACGTGACAGTGGAGGGATTATCACAGACTATTCAGACATTGAAAAATGAAAAGAAACTTCGAATTCAGAAGTTGCAAGATCTTGGAACATCTTTGGTTGAACTTTGGAACCTAATGGATACTTCAAAGAAAGAAGGAGAATGATGTAGAAATGTTGTATGCGATCTTGGAGCATTAGATACTGAAGTTACAAGTGCAGGTTCTCTTGCACTTGATATCATTGACGAGGTGGAGGTAGAAGTTGAGAGATTGAATCTGTTGAAGGCAAGCAAAATGAAAAAATTGGTGTTGAAGAAGTGGATAAGGTTGGAGGAAATATGCAGACGAGCACATATGGAACCAGATGCTAGCACGGCACCGGAGAAATCCAATGCCCCGATTGATGCTGCTGCTGCGGTAGACTTTGCTGTTTTATATCCTGAATCTGTTTCAAGTTTGGTGCTGATCGATGCAAGTGCATATGTAGAGGGTACTGGAAACATAGAAAAATTCCCAAAATTTCTAGCATATGCTGGGGTTTCTGTACTGAAGAGTATTCCATTGCGATCATATGCTAATCTTTTGGCTTGCCATAGCATATCCACTGCTAAAATAATTGATTCGATGAATGTGGGTCGTTTACATTGCCTTCTGCCACATTGGGAAGAGGCGACAATTGTTTTCATGCGTACTGGAGGATACAAAGTTGCTACTCGTGTAAAAGAGTAATACTGTCAAGTTTACAGGTGCAAAAGAAGGCTCTTGTGATTTGGGGTGGGAATGACAAGATCATTAGCAAGGAATACGCATAGAGATTGCAGAATGATATACAAGAATCAAAATTGCAGTACATTAGCGAATGTGGACATATTCCTCATGTTGAGAAGCCAGACATAGTTGCAAATATAATTATAGAATTTCTGAAGGACAATGCTGATTTGGATGAAGAAAATATCATTACACAGCTAGAGGTTAAGAAGGAAAGAAATTCTTCAGTAATCTTAGAATTACAAGCTGTCAAATGGGAGCTTGAGCATAATATTTCGGAATACCTATGTTCAATTAAATTGAGGAACATTGCTCTTCAAAATACAGTCGATGCTTTGGAAGCTTCTTTGGTGCTGAATGAAACAGTTTTAAAGACAGAGCAGAATGGCTTAGTATCAGTATTAAAGCGAGAGAGTGACATTTGTTGGTGACTCGTTGAATAGAAACATGCGGAGAACCTTGTTAAGCCAAAGGATATGTATTCGCTGGCAGTGGAAAGATATTGAGTCAGTTTTATTAAAAATTAGTTTTTATTCAGAAGGTAAACGTAAAGTGAAAAGTCAAAGGTTAAAAATAAATCAAGACTACCTACCACAGCAGAAGAATAGGATCGATCTCCTATTAATGACTTCAGTTAAATCTCCAAATGGATCTGCGCTCCAATATTTGTCTCTTAATTGGCTATCAGAGGAATTTAAGGAGAACGCTCCAGATTTGGTCTTTTAAGTTTAGTCATCAGAAAATTTCATGGAGAATGCTGTTCTCCTTTCTATCTTTATCAGTTTAGTGGAAACAGTGCCCTTGTTTTGGGTCGATCTGTTTTCTCCTAGCATAGTTTATTTAATGTATTGAAAAATCATTTGTAGTGGGTGGGGAGAATTCTGAAAGCTGGTGGAGGAAAAATACAGTGTCATTGTACAGTTTTGACAGAGAAACTAATTGAATGGTACAGCTCTGTTTCATAATATTCTTGTGGCGTAAAATTTAGCAAATGTGTCTTTCTTTCTGTTTCATATGTCTTTTGCAATGTTTCATAGTTCATTCATAAGCATTTCCAGCTGAATGTTTTTAAGTAGAAAGGTAGAATCCAGATAACTGCTCTGCCTTGGGAGAATGTTCAGTATTTGTGTAATTTCTTCTGTTTGATAAGGATTCATCACACATGCCCTTGTCAACTTCTTAGCAGTCTTGCCATTCCGTTTAATTTCAATTTAATTGTTAAACTTCATGCCTATCTCGCCTTATGGAATTATCCGTTCCTTTGATTAGATCTTTGCTCATGCTGTTCCTTAGTCCCATACAGCTCAGAAAACCCCGTCATTTATTAAAAACCTCATCCATATCTATTTACTAGCCTAAAATCAGATCCCATTTTAAGTCATCTTACACCCTATTGTTCATTTTATCGAGATCCACTGGAGAGAGCCCTCTCCTGTCCTCGTAGGGCTAGCTACGAGGTTGAGCTTGGTTTGATGTTGCCTCGAGTTTTGCCTTCCTCAGCCTGAGGCAGATTCGAGCGCTAACAGAGAGCATGATTGAAGATTTGGACTTCGAGTCTATTTGCAATCCCCATCTGTTCAGTTGAATTGTAGTGCCTTTGGTACGAGGGATTCCTGTTTAGGATTTCCTCTCCTCTCTTGAGTAGCTCAAGGAGGATTTCTATTCATTTCTCCATATTCATGAATTTGGCCATAGCCACTTCTTCATCTACAGCGCAGTCACTGGGTTGTGTTGCAGGTGTTGTTGTGGAGGAGATTCCACAACACCATTCCTTGGATCATTTCTCATAGGAAGGAGTTCCTATTCTTTGGGAGGATCAGCAAGGAGGGTTTCTAGAGCTGATTTGCATATTTTGGAAGAAGGACAAGCTTCTCCCACCTTAATCCGCACAGTCCCTTCCATAGACTGTGTTATCTTAGAGTTAGTCTGCAGTGGGGGTTTGCTCCACCATTTTGGAGGAAGATATTTCTTGTGTCGGGATCAACCTTGCACTCAAGGAATCCATTGGAGGAGGTTGTTTCAGTTTGTAGGCCATATTCATTCTCCTCCTTCTATTGTATATTTTGAGTTGCTGCAGCTACCCAGCAACTTCAGCATTATGGTATTTTCATATTTTGTATATGTATTGCAGCCAATCCTTCTAAGGATTGTGTATTAGTGTTGTAGTAGTGTTTTTAGGGTTTGAGAGCATGCTCCCCCTCATTTCTTGAGCTATTACTATAATATCATTTTATTGTCAGTTTACATGTTGCAGTGTCTCCATATGACTGCACAGTCACATCTAAGGTTCACATGTGTAGGAGTGTTCTCTTGTACTTTTTCCTTGAGGATTGGTATTGTTCATCTTGAGCATCATTTCCCTCAATATTTTGTATATATTTGTAGCTATTATTATTATAATGAGATGGCTATTAGTTCTTCAGCATTTTCAGAATTTTGAGCAAGTTCTCTTCATGCTTATGTTTTGCATATTGTTGTAGCTCATTCCTTTGAGCAATATCTTCCCGAGGAAGAAATATTGGCATAGCTATAGGCAGAGTCTGAGAAAGGGCCAAGAAGCCTTTGGTTCTCACCCTCTCTTAAGAGGTGAAAAAACTGGTGAAAGCCCTCTCAGTCTATCTCTGAAATAGCCTTGTTCATATTTCCGACAAAAGGATTGATTCAGCGGTGTAAATGCTGTTGATTTCCATTTCGGAACATTACACTATTCCAAAGCACTAATCCTGAGCTATATTGGTGGAAAGAGCCCTAAAAATGTAAAAATGACTAGATGAATTTTAACTAAGCGCTGTGTTATTTGGGTTGTTATTACTCAAAGGGTAAATGGATATGAAACCAATGGTGTTATGACCCGACCCAAAACTGAATGCAATCGAATATGATAATGTAATATTTTCATTTCGATGACTCCTAATTAAAGTAGGGAGAGATTTTCCATTCACTTCCAACAATGCAAACAATGCAAAAAGTGATAAATAAGAGAAAATATAACAATTTCTCTAATGCACTAATTTCATCAAGAAAAACTAATGCTAATCAATTCCATATTTTTAATTTTTGTGTTTTTAAAACAAGCATAAAAACATGTAAATTAAAATCGAGGAAAACTGATCTAAATCTATGATTGATTTTTCAGAATGTAAACTATGCAATTGTAATCTATGCACAATTCACTTGAAAAGTATGGAAATGTAATATATGCACATTTTTCACTCATATTCTGAAAATGAGAATTCTAATTATGCAAATGTGATCTATGCAAGAGGATTCTAAAACAAAAGATGATTCTATTGTAATCTAAGAACCAATCAAGTGTAAGTAAAGAAAATTGGGTGAGAGTTCCAAAGATCAAAAATAAAAATACTCAAAGGCGATTAACACTCATACACAAATTTTTTTGCAAAAATAAAAGAAAAAAGATGCAAAATTGTGAAAAGACTGAGACAAACCTCCAAGTAATTACCAAAGGAAATCAAATTAATAATTTCTCAAAAAAGAGACTCAAAACCCCCAATTAACTTAACGAAGATTGATGAGATGAAAAATTTGCTGAAAGAAACTCATAAACAAGGATTTTTGACAGAAAAATACAGATCTGGGTAGATGCTAAGAATCCTAAATTAAATCTAAACTCAAACTGGAAGGAGAAATCTTAAGTTTTTCAAAAATTTGACAGGGTCCACAGGCTCCAGAGCAAATAGGTACGGTCCCGCACTGGTTACTCAAGGAAAGTGCGGAGATGCCCACACTGTGTGTGAAGACAAAGTGCAGTCCCCAGAAAACTTCAAGAAAAAAAAAATTTCTTAAAAATTTTGAAAGAAAAGTAAAACTAAGCTACCCAAGCCAGTATACATCAATAAAAAACCAGAAAAAACCATTTTCTCAAGTCAAAATAAAAGAAAAATCAAAAATCAAATTCTTTCCCCAGCAGAGTCGCCAATTTGTTGGCCGGATAAATCGATCTTGCGGACAAGACTACTATCCCTAGTATCAGAGGATAGTCTAGCAAAAAACAGACAATTAAATCCATATTTCTCTAGATATATCATGATTTATAATTAAATGCTACAAAGGTGTTACTATCCTACCTTGATCCAACGCTTGTTTGTAGTAGTCATCCTTCGGTCACCTGAAAGAGTTATCTTCAAAGATCTGCAATCACAAACAAAAAAACATCAAATAGAACCTACATAGCATATATTCATAAATCATATCTATTATGGTGATCAAGGAATCCATAAAATAAAAAATCAGTTGACAGCTTATTGAGAAAAACAAACTTATTTGTATTAACTTTGAAATAGTAGAAGAGCCTTACAACCTTTTTAGCCTTGATGTTGAACAAGTCTTCCCAGGGTCCGAAGCAGGAATTTCCTTTACTCTGACAATTCTTCCACTCTTCCAACCGAGATACATATAGGTATGTAATCTTTCCTCATAAAATCTCATCTAAATGAGTCTAAGTTCCAACATCACTTTACCTCAATTAACACTAAAGCTTGAACTCATCAATTGTTTTTTCATTAGTAACCCTTTGAGACTGCCCTATGCCTCTTTTTATAGTGCAAAAGAGGAGGTTACAGTTCCACCTATGAAGGGATAGAATCCTCCTTCAAAGGGATAAACTCCTCACATCAAGGGGTTAGCTCTTTAAGGCATGGGATACATGAACCTGAAAAGAGCGGACTTGCCACCGCAAGATTCCTTCCAGAAGCTTCTAGAAATGACTGAAAGTGAGATTTTTAGAGTCTACTTGCACCTTTTTAATATTTACAGGGGTCTGTACCCTTAACATAGAGAAAGTGTGGTCAGGTACGCAGGAGACATGACCATTAGGTGTGGGACCGCATGTAAGACAAAGAGAAAGTGCAATACCAGAGTTTTAGAGACTTTTGAGAAATTTTCCCTTATTTTTAAGGCTTGACATGAGGAACTGATGTTTTAATACATGAAAAGGAGGAAAGTATGAGTGATAATGAGCTCGTATAGACAACAAAATGTCAAGGTGACAATTTTCAGTGCAACACTATCATGATGAAGATATATTGAATTTCTTGACTTCAGAGAAATCCTATGATGAACAAATTATTGATGAAAATGATCATGATCTTCAAAATACCTCAAAAAGTAATGAAAGTCCTATTCCTAAATATGTAGTTAAACTTGAGGACCTATATGATATAAAAGATAGATTCAAGAAAGTTACTAATGCTAAACTTCAAAGTTCCACTTTGAAGTTTGAATTAGTAAATCTTGGCTCTGAGTCTAAACCTCAAAATGTTAATTTAGGACTTGAGTTAACTTCAGAAGAAAGAACTGCTTTCATCAAACTTGTGAATAGGTATAAAGATATTTTTTCTTGGAATTATGAGGACTTGAAAACTTATGATACTTTTGTTATTCAACATACAATTCCAATGCTTTCTGATGTCAAACCTGTTCAACAGAAGTTAAGAAAAAATCATCCAAATATTGAAAGTCAAATCAAGGTAGCACTTAATAAAATTTTAAAAGCCAAAATCATTTTTCCTGTAAGGCATTCTAATTGGGTTTCCAACATGGTACCTGTCAGGAAGAAGAATGAAGATATTAGAATCTGCATTTATTTTAGAAATTTAAACAAGGCATGTCACAAAGACAACTTTCCATTGCCAACAATGTAACAAATACTTCGAAAAGTAACTGGTTTTGAACTCATGTCCTTTCTTGATGGTTTTTCAGGCTATAACCAAATATTGGTACATCCAGATGATAGGCTGAAAACCACTTTCAGAACCAAATGGGGAACCTATGCTTACCAGAAAACGCCTTTTGGTTTAATAAATGCAGGAGCTACTTTCTAGAGAGCCATGGATATAGAATTTAAGGATTTGATTAATAGATCAGTTGTTATTTAACTTGATGACATAACATTATTTTAAAATAAAAGAGCCAAACGTCTGCATGATCTGAAGCAGGTATTTGAAAGATGTAGAAGATCTGGTATTTCTTTAAATCCAAAGAAATCCTTCTTTGCTCTCAATGAAGGAAAACTATTAGGGTTTTTTGTTTCAAAATATGGTATATATATTGACCCTGATAGAGTGAAAGAAATTTCTAATATTTCCTTACCTCATAACAAAAAATCCATGCAATCATTTCTAGGGAAAATCAATTTTGTAAAAATATTCATTCCTGAATTTTCTCAAATTGTTTTACCTATGCAGAATATGATTAAGAAAAATTCAGTATTCAAATGGGGGTATAAAGAGAAGGAAGCCTTTGATACAATCAATAGACAATCATTAATGCACCTGCATTGAATAATCCCGATTTTTCTAAATATTTTATTCTGTATACCTTGGCTACTGAAACATCCTATGCTGCTATTTTAACACAACTCAATGATCAACAAATAGAAGCACCAATTTATTTCTTTAGCTCAAATCTGCAAGGAGCTGAGCTTAATTAGTCTAATGTATAAAAACAAGCCTTCATTGTGTTTAAATCAATTAAACATTTTAGACCTTTTCTCCTAAAGACACACACAAAAATTATTGTCCCATTCTCTACAGTGAGACAATTGTTAATTCAGAAAGAAGTAGGAGAAAAGAGAGCTAATTGGGTAACATCTTTGCAAGAGTGTGATATTGATATTAAACCAGCCAATATTGTTAGAGGACAAGGTTTTTGCAGATTGTTAACAAGAGCTCACAACATACCAGAACATCAAGATTAAGGTAATACTGTCCAAGCAAATCAGATAAGTACTATAGATTATGAATCTCAATATGCGGATCTGATATTCTACTTGAAAAACGGGTATGCTCCTTCTAATCTCGGTTATAAGAACAAACGTGCTCTAATATTAAAATCTAAACATGATGAAATCATTGATGATGTGTTATTCAGAAGAAATTATGATTCCATTATATTAAGATGTCTTAAAAATACTGAAGCAAAAAAGGTATTGCAGGAATTACATGATGGACCAACAGGTGGACATTTTGGAGGTGATACCACAACTCACAAAATCATCCATGCTGGATATTATTGGCCTACCCTTTTCAAAGATACACATGATTATGTGAGGAAATGCGAAATTTTTCAAAGTACTAGTGGAAGACAAAGGAAGCCAGCTTTTCCTTTGCAACCAATAAACATTGAGCAATGGGGGCTTGATATCATTGGAGAAATAGTACCTCATTCTTCCAAACAACATAGATACATCCTTACAGCAACAAATTACTTCACAAAGTGGGTAGAAGCAATTCCTTTAAAGGTAGCCAATTCTGATGCAATTATTGATTTCATCGATCAATTCATCATTACCAGGTTTGGTGTACCTAACGCTCTTGTTTTTGACAACGAATCTTATTTTTATGGGAATAGTATAATGGAATTTGCAATCAAAAGAGGTTTCAAATTGAAATATTCGACAAATTATTATCCACAAGGTAATGGTTTAGCTGAATCTACTAACAAAAATCTCATCAGAATCATTAAAAATACCACTGATCAAAATCAAAAGAATTGGCACAAGTCTTTAATCTTTGCACTATGGGCTAATCATATTACTCATAAAGCTTCAATAGAAACTTCACCTTTCAATCTAGTTTGTGGAAAAGAAGCTGTGATACCATCGAATCTAGCTCTCCCATCATTAGCTCTAGTGCAATTTATTGAAGAGAATCCTTCATCATCTATTCAGTTGAGATTTGATCAAATTATTAAATTAGAAGAAGATAGAGAGAAAGCAAAAACTATTCATGAAAAGCATCAACATCTTGTAAAATATTCTTTTGATTCAAATTCCACCGGATCCAAAACTTTGCAAATTGGTGATCTTGTTCTGAAATGGAATAAAGCACATGAAGATAAAGGTAAGAATACCAAATTTCAGAAGATGTGGCTTGGACCATTTCAGATTGCTGAAAATATAGGCTCATATACATTCTTACTGTAAGACTTAAGAGGAAAGAGAGAACCTCTTCCTGTCAATGGGCTTATTTTAAAGAAATTATTTTCTTAAGCAGGTAATCCCTTCTTACCTGTACATATTCCTTTCTGAATTTTTTTATTTTATTTTGTAAATAAAGGTTATTAATAGTATTTAATTGAATTTTTACTATTTGAATATATTTTTGAAAAATACTATAAATATTTATTTTATGTAAATAAGAATTTTTATAGAAATGATTACGGTTTTGGATAGTTTAAAATAAAATGTTAAACTTTGAAAATTTGTTCAAAATATTTACATGATCTTTTGAAACCTTGAGAAAAATGTAAATCATTATAAGTTTATTAAGCAGAGAAAGGTTATCCATAAAAAGTAAAGACTTTTCTAAGCTTTGGCATTCAAAAAACTCTGAAAATTGTCATCCATTGATTCTTAAGGATAAAATCATTTCACCCCATCCATTAAGGTTGTGATTTTTTAGAATGTAATTCTAAGAAATTATATGTCAAAATTAAGAGATAAGAGGTCTCAGCACGAGCCTGCTTACCATGATCATAAGAAGTAATAAAACTTACATTACCAACACTGAATACCAAAACAAGGTAATGGATTATAATTGTAAGACAAGGGGTCTCATCACGAGCCAGCTTGTTCAGTTTGATTACAACTACTGAATGGCATTGTTATCAATTGGCTACCAAACCAGAACAATGGATTTTAAATTAAAATAAAAAGAAGAAAAACATAAGATACAATGTCTTATGAATTTATCTTTTAAAGAATTATAATCTTAGTTAGATGGGACAATGAATGGTTAATGGTTAAAAGGTAACCCTGTCGAGACTATGAACATTTGCAGGCAGTAGAGGCCATGCCTATGACAATAGAGTAAAACACAAAAGCTAAAATTGGAGGAGCCTCCTACTTTATTATTATCAACCAATCAAGGCTTAAGAAAACCCAAAAATGTTTTTATTTTTGAGGAATTAGAAAGAAATTGTAAGTGATTTTATTCTTTTTCAGAGTTAGATTTTATTTAAAGTTTCTCTAAGATATTTTTCATTATCTTTAAAAAAATTTACTTACTAGAAATATAGTATTCATTTTATTTTTCAAAGATAACTATTTCTTCCAGTGAATCGCCAATTGTTGTACGGTACAACAACCCTCCCCATTTCAAAATTTTAGATAAATTTCATTTAGAAATAGGTCCCCTTTCTTTTTTAAATAGGAATACAAGACTTAGAGGATATCCTATCATTTTGAATAAAACAATAAAAAATTTCATTGATTAGGAAAGCATATATTGCATATCGCAAAACACAAGTGCATATAAACAAATGCGACATTGGAAATTTCCGATCCGATGAAATATAAAGTATTTTATTGCATCAACATAATACATAAAAGTATTCATATTAAACAAATTCCGATGTGATAAAGTAATCGCAATCGCAAATTAGAGGTATCTTAAGTTTTCAAATTTTTTTTATAAAACTTCGATGCGATGGACGCAAATCACAAATCGCAAAATTAAAAAGAAAACTCTTCATTTGGTCAATTGCAAAACTCCGATGCGATACGATTTATCGCAATCACATTTCGGAAGAACAAACATCATATTCACTCATGTTACAAAATCCTGATGCGATGAACCCCACAGTAATTGCAATCGCAAATTGGCAAATATAATTTGCAACTTATTTCGTTTGGAAAGAGCCGATGCGATATACCATCATCGCAATCGCAAAATTCAAAAGGAAAAGTGTTATATTCTCATTTCAAGATCACCGATCTTCGATTGTAGGTTTATTATTAAATAGAAAATCAAATAAATGATGGTGATTGATTCTATTTTTAATGCATGAGTGTGACTCTCATAAAGGGAATTTAAGTTTAAACACGGAGTTAATAAATTAAAATCATTGAATAAATATTTTCATATAGCCGTTCTCCTTACTGCATTTTTTTTTTTACTACGTCTGAAAGATTTTTCATTTGCAGAACCACAGAATACCCAATCCTCTTGTTCGCTGAGCAAGTGAAATGTTCCCAGATGACAAAATGTATAAGATATCTAAGAGAGCAAAGGCTACTGTCGCTTCAAAGTTCCCTACTATTACCATGGTACCAAAAGAAAAACCAGCGAAAATTAAGCTGGTTACAGACACATCATGCCAGGGTCTTGGAAACATTTCTTGGGAAGATGTATATAACTTGATTGAAAAATAAAACCCTAAAGTCATTGAAGTGAAGGCGACAATTCCTGATGAATAAGACTCAGATTTTGATTCTGAGACTCCTCTTAAAGCGCTTGCAAATTCATTCCTTCATAGAATTGCAGCTCGGGCAAACATTTTCCCCTACTATGATGTAATTCGGTGGGTGATAGACAATGTTACCATAAAAAACATGACATTTTTTTTAGCTGCTGGAACAATATTTGGGTCTTTTAGAGAAGAGTACATAAAGGCAATGTACCATCTTCCAGACCCTCAGAAATTCTACAACAAAGCCTTCATTAAGGATTTTGCTGCAAGCAATGAGACTCAGTCAGAACCAATCAAAGAATGGAGAAGAGCTCCAGAGAAACATAAAATTGAATCATCAGATATGTACTCTGTAGAATCTCTTTCACCCCCATATTGTTATGTTGTCACGATGATGTGTCGGCTTTTAGGAAATGATAATTCTGCGAGATTTTCAATCCAAATGGTACCCTTAATTCATTCTGCTGTGAATTCTGAAATTATGGACTGGTCAGTTATCCTTTCAGACAAGATAACCAATAGAATCCTAGACTATAGAAAGGATAAAGACACAGGAAATACGACCCCATTTTACTTCTGTGCCTACATTTTAGATGTCCTATATTTCAATTCAGAATTTCCCATTTTAGGTTGGAAGTGGACCCCCCAAGATCCTGTTCCTATACATATTTACCATAAGCTCATGTGGAAGGTTCATTTTAAAAATCATGTATATAGAATTTGTCACATTTTTCTGATTCCTGTCTATCAAACCATTTTTGACAAATTTCCTCCCTGGCTCTCTAAAAATGCAAAGACTGATACATCCCAGATTGGTGACTGGTTTGGAGAAGAGAAATTTACCTATGTCAGAGTTTTTGGGAGCATTGTAGAGTCCCATATTTTACCTCTGTATGTTCCTAACAAATTGTTAGCACAGGAAATTTCTTACCAGTTAACAGTAGAAGGTATGTCAAGGTGTCTGAAGAATAATAAGAAATTGATGTTGCCCACTTTTCCCTTTCACTTTGGGAATTATACTCTTAATGACTTCAGACATGCTGAGAAGGAAGTCATTAAAATAAGAATCTTAAGCTCTCAACAGTCCTAGGAAGGAAGTATGACCCGAAAAAGGTAGCATTTGATTTCAGAACTTTAGTTTCAATGACTCGGTTTGAGCATGAACCTGATGAGTTTGATGATTTATTTGTTTCTGTTGATAAATTTTCCCAAGTCTATAACTTGGCTAAATCCAAGTTTCAAACTCAAGATATGAATAAATTCATGTTGTTTCAGAGCCAAAGACTACTAAAAGTCCCTCTTGACCAGTTAAAAATTCCTTTGCAAGAATATGAAAATATAGAAACAGAGTAGAAGGAGAAAGAAGATGCAGCTAACAAAGCAGGAAAAGCAACCTCTACTAGCAAGGGTAATACACAGACTGAAAAAGTAATCACAAGTGGCAAAATTGATGTGCAAAAGGAGAATAATGGCAGTAAAAATGATGTACATATTGAGAAAGGAACTACAGTCCAGAAAAAAAGGGAAAACACAGGCATTTAGACCAATGTGCAGACTGAGAAAGAAAACACAGGAATCAAGGCTAATGTTCAGACAGAAAAAGAAAGTATTGGTAATAAGCCAGATAATCAACTTGAAAGAGAAAATACCACAGAGAAAGTGGTGGATTCTGCTGAAGTTATTGTTACTTCCCATTTGCTAAGTCAATATGAACAATTTTCTCAGAAAATAGGATTACAAAATAATCCTCAAGTTGACATTCTGAAAGATCAAGATATGGAGATTATTCCTGAGCATCCTATAGAAGAAATTGTGTTGAAAGTAGAAGAATTCCTCCTCTAGATATCTTTTATATTCCTAAGAATAGGGATATTGTCAGGAAGTAGAGGAAGAGAAGGAGAACAGATCAGGAATCAGTTTCAACCTCACAAGTTGAATTTATGAACATTGTCGGGAAAAATACTGACGTGAATCCTTCAGAGGGTCTCACCAAATTGTCACAATATGCATGCATGTATAGTGCAACAACTATAGAAAAAGCTTCTGAAGTCAGCCAATTGATGAAACAAAAGGACCTATAGATAGCTATGTTGGACGAACAAGCAATAGGAAATCAACAAAAGATTTTGTAGTTGGAACAATAGTTGCAAGATGAAGAGCTCAGATCTAAACAATTGGAAGAGAAACTTGGCATTGAAAAGAAAAAAATTGATCAACAAGCTTTGAACAAGCAACAACAGTTAAGTCAAGAGTTGGCAAAGTTACCAACCCTACTACAAAATGAGAAAACTGCTAAGGTTGAGCAAGAAAAAATATTCCAAGAAAGATTATACAAATTTAGGGATTATCCTAAATTGGATCAATTTAAAACTGAAGCTCTTGAAATAAATAAACTACTGTCTCAGCAGTTGAATGAACTCTGTCAAAATATGGCACAAGCCAATCCCTTGTGTGAAATAACATCATCTTTAATAGATGAAGGAGTCAACCTCAGGCTCGAATTTGATGATGCAGATGAGAAATTTTTTGAATTTCTTTCATGGAAAGACTCAGAGAAAGGAATAAATGCAAACCTTCCCAGGATTGAGGAAAGACACAAAGAAATTCTGTTTTCTGAATGGGAAAAGCAGTTGATAAAAGGAGAAATAGCCACATCAAGAGCCAGAACTATGATGAATAATATAACACAGTTGGTTAATGATAGCGTATATGCCACTAATTTAATTTCAGATTGTATCCCAGGTAAATTACCAAAGGTAAAAGTGACTGATTCTAAGTGGAATCAAGAATTAGTCAATAAGAATCAGCAAATCAGCAAACTTCAAGGAATTTCATGGGATATCATGTGGACATATCTAATCAAGCCACACAATCAGCAAATGGAAATTAAATGCCTTTCCAGTGCCATTATTTGCATCATTCCATAGTTTTCTGATGCCACGTATACTGGTCAGTTATATTCGAGGCTAAGTCATCCAGCAGAGGTCAAAGATATGCTCAAAATTTTCTACCTCGGCATGTTGAATGTAGAAGAAAATCAATGAATCTTTTTCATTTTAATATCGCAAGTCTATTTCTAGATTTCCGATGATAGATTGTAGCAATATTTTTAGTTATTTTGTTTTATTAATTTCCTATTTAAACCCCTTCCATGCATTTGAGAAGGGGTCCTGAGTTTGTAATATTTTGGCTTGGATGTTACATGTTTTTACTCCATCAACTACTTTATTTTTATAAATGATCACATCCTGTGGTTTATGGAAAATTATCTCTAAGAATTGCATTTCTGTACCTTGGAGTTTGTTTTACATTGAAGCACTGGATCAGGATATTGAATTGCATCAAGGAAAAGTATCAAGATGAATCTGGTATTTCTATCAAGTTACTATTATTTTTCTTATGTTATGAGATATTCTTTTTAAATTTGCTATCATTTATATGTACTTTCTTTACAAATATTTCTTTATACATATCATTTCTGAGTGTATATAAATATTCATCTCTCATAGTATGTGAAAATGATATATAAAATGATGAATGCAATATGTTATTATAACTCTGTTTAATTTCTTAAACAGAGTTATCATTATTTGATACTGCATATTTCAATTAAATTATAATACATTTTCATGGTTATTGTTTTGATTGAAACAATCTTAAAATTGTATTTATATTTGACACCCATGCTAGTTTTAGAATTATTTATAAGTTATAGATTAAATTAGATATATTATTTCAGTCACTTTAGTTCCATCATCCACTCATACAATCATTCCATCACCAACCCATTAGTTATTAGGAAACTGGTCCTATAAAGCCACCACACCAAACGAATAAGGAGTTGTCCTAAGGTCCCGACCGGGTGGTTTTCCCCCAATGTTTGAAGCAACAATTTTCGAGGCTTCAGCAAATCTTTCATTGGAAAGATTAATTTCTTGAGAAGGTTCATACCTAATTTAGATGAACTCCTTAGAAACATAACAAACATGCTTAAAAAGGAAGATGGAGTTAAATGGACCTTAGAAGCAAAGAAGTCGTTTGAAATGGTAAAACAAGCACTCACCAAAACACCAGTGCTTATCAGTCCTGATTTTTCAAAAGATTTCTTCATTTTTTTCATTTTCATCAGAACATACAGTAGCTGTTGTCCTATTACAGAAAAATTTGAATGGACAAGAGCAGCCCATTTAATTTTTTAGCAAGGCATTGAGAGATGCACCTCTGAAGTACAACATAATAGAAAAACAAGCCTTTACCTTAGTCAGAGCCTTAAAAGACTTCAGAGTTTACAATTTATGTTCCCACATCATAGCATTTGTGCCTCATTCAGTGGTGAAAGACATATTGACCCAAGATCCAGATGGAAAAAGAGGAAAGTGGATTGCTGTAATTTTATAGTATGACTTAGAAATAAAGCCCACTAAGTTCATAAAAGGTCGAGGAATAGCAAAAATTATTGTTGAAACCAACTTTCAAGCTCTTGATATAAAAATTTTTAATGCATTAGATGAACAGGAAGAGTTTTTAACTCCAATTATTGAAGACCATTTTCTAAATTCATCTTGGTATGCTAATATTTTGTATATTTTACTCAATCTGAATATTCCTCCTGGCTTGTCTAAAACAAAGGCAAGGTTCTTAAAGTTGAAAGCCATAAATTACTGCATTTTGAATAAATGTTTATATTGGAAAAATGCTAGTGGATTATTGCCTAAATGTTTGCCTGAGAATGATGCAGATAAGATCAAGCATGATTTTCATGAAGGAGAATGTGCGGGCCACCTCTACTGGAAATCAACTGCCAAAAAAATCCTTAGAGCTGGATATTACTGGCCCACCCTTTTTCAAGATGTCCATAAAATTATTATTGCCTGTCACAAATGCCAAATCTTTGAAGGCAAAAGAAAACTGCTTCCCTTGCCTCTGAAACCAATCACTGTTGAATCTCCTTTTCAATAGTGGGGTCTAGACTTCATTGGGGAAATCCATCCTCCCTCATCTGCCTAACATAGATGGATCCTCACAGCAACAGATTATTTTACCAAGTGGATAGAAGCCATCCCCTCTATGAATGCCACAGACTCAGTCATCATCTCATTCCTTGAAAACCATATACTTTCCAAATTTGGCTGTCCTAGAAAGATTATAACTAATAATGCTGCTGCATTTGGGTTTAAAAAGATGGTAGAATTCTATCACAGGTATCGGATTATATTGGGTCATTCCATAGCTTATTACCCTCAAGGTAATGGGCTTGCAGAATCATCAAATAAAATTCTGGTAAACATTATCAAGAAGTTGCTGGAAGATAACAAGAAATCATGGCACAACAAGCTAGTGCATGATTTATGGGCAGACGCATTGACAATTAAAAAATCAATTGGGATGTCTCCCTACCAACTAGTTTATGGAACTGATGCGATGTTCCCAACCAGTTTAGGAGTGCTAGTAATGAATTTGATCTAGGAAGTACAGTTAGAAGATGATGATGTAACAAGAAGAATAAATCAGACTATACATTTACAGCAAACCAGAGAGGAAGTGTACATCAGAGCACAACAATTACAAGAAAACATCAAGAAGTTGTTTGACAGAAGAACCAAGGCAAGTGATTTGAATATTGGTGATAAAGTTTTGAAATGGGATTCAAGAAGAGAAGATAAGGTTAAAGATGGGAAATTTTATAGCTTATGGCAATGCCCTTATCTTATCCAATCTGCCATTGGAAACAATGCATTTTTTCTGCAAGAGGTGGATGGAGTTGAATACTTTGGAGGTCCTGTTAATGGCAGGGTTCTCAAACATTATTTTTGTTAACTGATATTTTTTTTCTTTTAAAATTTTTCATTTCATTTTATATAACACAGCTTTTGAATGTGAAAAAAGGGAAATACAAAAACAACACAAAAGTAAAAAGAGGGAAAAAATAAAACAAGAAAGGTACAACCCCATACCAAAAAAGGAAAAATAGAATTTCTGAAGGTGTGCAAGATTAAATTCCACTACCAAAAACAACACTGCTATTTTAGTCATACAACCTAATCATGAATAAGATAGATTTCATTTTTCTGCTGATATATTAGTGAAGAAGATTTGCCAAACTGTTCAATCTTGGCTTATCAGTAGAGTATATTAGGATAGAAAAAAAAGTGGTTCAAACAAGCTCAAATCTTGAACCTGGAAAGATTGGTATAGAATTGGTTATAATATGCTCAAAAATCTGAACCAAAGAAAGGAAAGAACAACTCAAAAATATCAAATCCAGAGTTGAAGGAAGGAATGGAAGATGCTTTCTGATTTTCAGATCTTAAGCCTTCACAGTTTTGCTTCAAATTTCTGCAAATAAAGTCTATGAGTAGCTAGTTTTTTTATGCCACATTCACACAGAAAATTAGACTATCTAATCTTGATTTGACTGTGTTTTAAATTTCTGTTTTAGAAAATAGAGAATAAAATCTGCCAGACAGTCTAATCTTGGCAGATAGTAGCTTAGGTAGAGAATTTATGAGTTCAACAGTTTAATCTAAACTCATGGAAGAAATAAGGGTAGATTTAGATTAGTTTTTCCTGCTTTCAAAAAGAATAAAATGTTGATGTTCAAGGTCTGCAAGTCCAAATGCACCTTCTGAAGAAAAAATGTTAGGAAGTAGGCTGTGTAGGTAGAATGATTGGGAGAAAATTTGTCTACTGATATAAAGCACTGATCATTTTTTGTTTAAAATAACATGATCAAAAGAGAATCAATTGTCAATGGATAAAGCATAGGGCTGCATCCCAGAGGTCAAATTCTAAAGTTCTTGACACCTCCAAAGAGCTACCATCCCCAAGTGGAGCCATTGTTAGCCATCAGTAATTTTTTTTCAGAGCAAATGATGGCTAAAAATAAGTCCTGAGCCTTCAAGAGATTGTTTTTATGCTAGACTGCTCATTCTTGAAGACATCTTGTGCTGCCTAAACTCAGCAATTAATCTTCACTACTGTTCCATTAAGAAAACCCACCAAGAAGCCATGCTGATATCCAAAGTACTACTTTTAGACCTTTTTCTATCATTATCTAAACCTATTTTCCACTCATTCTTTCAACCCACATTCATCCTCTAATTTACTCTGAAAAATCCCCTTTTCTCTTCATTCTATCATCATTATACCAAGGCAACCTTCAAAATCCCTTTTAAATCATTAAAAAACCCTTTGTAATGGTTTAAGAACCTCTTTTGTTTACCGGAAGCTTAAAAAGGCTAAAAACCTACTTATTTTTCCTTTTGTTAAAAACACACAGGTCTTAAGCTCCTTTGGGTTTGAACCTCGGCCCCTTCCATCATATAACCTGGCCCTACAACCGAGTGCCTCAAACCTTTATCCCCTTCATCACATCGGCCTTTTCTTTTTTATAAACCCTCTTTTTCTTTACAAATTTCCCCCCAATGCGATAAGCCCTCTTCTTCGTAGCCCCTGGTCACCTTTCCCCTCCATAGAACCGCGCCCTAGCACCTTCACCTTAAGCTCCTCCCTTATCCCTTATAACATCATGCCCCTCAAAAGAAAATTATGTCCCATTTGAAAATCTTCTCGCTCAAATGAAAACCCCCCAAGCAATCTTGACCTTCGATCAAATCAATCTGACAGTTATCGCTTGCCCATTCCATCCCTTGCTCACCCGAGACATTTCTTTGTTTCGCCTCCGGCATCAAACCTGCACCGTAGATCTTATAGATCTAACGGTTCTCATTAATCTCGATGACCCAACTGCACCGGGGCCTACCATCCACTACATACAGCGCCTGCCCTATCGAACGCTGACACCTAGCTTCCACTTTCATTTCCGCCCGAGCAACTTTTCCATTGTGCTCGGTCTGCACCGTCCGATCTCATCCCTTTCATCCAACGGCTGTGGTGGCGTATCATGCAATTTTCGCATTCGGAGTTTAACACTCCAAATTTATGCGATACCAGTTGTATCAATAAAGCCACGTGGTGTGATACAACTGGATCACGTTCAATTCGGTTAAAACCACTTACCACCCGAATTGAATGTAATAACCACCCCTGGTATTTCAAAACCACTTTTTTCCGAATTCACGCCAAATGTAATTTTGAACCTGGTTTTCACCTTCTTCATCGTTAAAGCCTCTTCTGCCTGCATAAACCACCCCTCTACAATGCTCTTCCATCTCCACCTCGCTCTGCAAGCATTTTTTCCAAACTCGCAGGTTTTTTATAACATATCTTGTGGTTTTTGCAGGTTTCTCGTGGTAGTTTTTAAGGCAGAAGCCCTCATAAAGTTCACAAAGGAACATGGCCAAGGATTGCTTCATCTGAAGCCCATACAACATAGAAAAGGAGTTCTTTAGGCATAAACCCGAGTTTATATAAATTATCGTTACATAAATCAAAACCCCAGTGTGCCAGAGACTCATATCCATAGCGAAAGGAAAAAGCGGTGAATATTAAGAAGAATAGGCCTCAAACACGACACCAAGGCCTAGATCTGTTTAAAAAGGGGCAAAGGACATTTAAAAACGCAAGGAAAAAGGTTCCCAGGCTTAAAGCAAACAAATATTGAAAAAAGCGTAGAGGTTAAAGGTTGACACAGTGAGTATGGTCAGCAAAGGACCCAAAGTATAAAGACAAAGGATAAAGCACCATCTGAAGGATTAAAAGAGTTAAACCCTGTTATGTTAATATTAAAACACAGTGAAAAGATGAACACAGTCAGTAGAACGGGATTAAAGACTTCGAGATGATTATAAGGGCATAAAGCAGAATCAAAGTTATAACAGTGTTTTAAAGCCACAAAAACAGACAGATTAGCAAAAGAAGCCTCCAAATGCCACATCAGTGAGGCCATAAAAACCAAAACTACCACCTATAGGTTTATTTCCTCAAAATAAGGCACCATGAATGTAGAGTCAGGGATATTTCTATAAGACAGCTCAACATTAACTGTCAACCTACCAAAAACCCTCAAAGTCAACAAAACCAACTAAAGGTGATGGAACTTAATTTAAAATTGATTCAAACAGAGATGGGCATTTGAAATCTTCTCTCTTAGGCCTCCCAAAGTTCAATACACCATTACTCTATATTAATTGAACAAATGCACCCCTTCTTACACTCCACCTCCTCATTCTTCTATAAATACTTCTGTAGAAGACAATATAGTGGTTGGTCTTTGGATATCTATTGTATGTAAATAGCTTTTGAAGCTGTTGTAGCTCTATTTTGTAATTTAAGACACATAAGATGAGATGAAAAGTTTGAAGCTGTAGAGACCCACTTGACTTGAAGATTGTAACTAGTTTGAACATCAAATACAAATAGTTGATTTATGGGATCCTGGTCTATTTCAATGGTGATGTGATTCTCAATGTAAATTGTTATTTTCTTTATGTTTTCATTCTATCCACTATTCTCTAATAAAGAACAGCAAATATAGATTATGATTTACTTCTGAAGTATCCTAAGTCTCACTAATAAATCTTTATCCTTTATGTTTTCTGCTGATTGTTAATTTGAAGGTAATTCAATAAAGTATAACCAGTGAAGTGTTGGCAAGCCCATATTTCCTGAGTACAACTTGAGATATTGTCTTTGAATGTTCTTAATAAGTTTGCTAATTAAAGATTGAGCTAGAGAAGTCTATGGTTAGCCCTGTCCTCTAGTTTCTTCTCCAACAGTTGCTTTGAAAAGTTCCCTTAAGAGTATGTTGAAAGCAAGCTAGTTTAAAAGTACTTACCTGATCTTAGACTACTTTTTATGTTTATCATGAATTTTTTCCTCTGAATATGTTGAAAGCAGGCTAAGTTAAAATTCTTACTTGATCTTAAGCTATTCTATGTTTTTAAATGTTTTCTCTTCAAATTATATCAAAAGCAGGCTAGTTTAAAAGTACTTACTTGATCTTAGGTTACTTTTGTGTCTTTCCTTTAAGTGCATGCTGAAAGCAGGCTAGTTTAAAAGTACTTACCTGATCTTAGGCTGTTCTTTGTTTCTTCATGTGTTTTACTTCCTTCACTTCATTTCTTATTGTTTCATTCCATAAAATCAACTTAAAGAGATCCTTTGACATAGATGACTTGCCCCATGGACCACTCTTGAACCTTGCTATTCAATTAAAGCCTCTTATGACTCCATAGCCCAATGGATTGATGTTGCTCCTTGCCTTTCTTATTAGGTGAACCATTCTGTCACTTACTCATACCTTCACCCTTCATACAAACTTACTTCATCTTCATGTTATCCTACCCAACCAAAACAAAACAACCTTGTTCCTCATAACTAGCCTAACATCATACTAAAAGCCTTAAAGATCATATCTTTGAACACATACATAGAGAGATACCTCTCTGAATATAGGATGGCTAGGTCCTCAGATTCCAAAATGGTTTGATGTAGGCTCTGCAATGTTTGTACTTGCCAATCTTGAAAACTACAGAGACCTAACATGATGAATTCTCACGGAAGTGTTGGATCTTCTTCATGCATAAAAAAGATGAGACATTCTCCAAGTTTGTAGAATTCAAGTCATCGGTTTATAAAGAAACCAACAAGAAGGTGAAGGCTCTAAGGAATAATAATGGAGGTGAGTCTGTGTCTAATGAATTCAAAAATTTATGTGTGAAAGAAGTCATTTGATGAGAGTTGACAACACCCCACAACCCACAACAGAATGGGGTGGCTGAGAGAAAGAACCGTAGAATTGTGGGAGTTGTGAGGGCGACATTGCATGACCAAGGACTACCACATCATTTTTGGGTAGAGGCATGCAACACACCAATATATTTTCAGAACTAGAGTCCTCATCAGATTCTATGCATGATGACACTGGACGAGACTTTCCTGGGGAGAAATTTGGATGTGTCGCACTTCAGGATTTTTGGAGGCTTTTTTCACTGCCATGTATCCAAAGAATGAAGGAAGAGGCTTGAGATGATAGAAGAATTGGGGGTATTTTTCGGTTACACAAAAACTACTTACAAATACCTTATGTACTTTTCATCCCTCAGAATGATAGCTATGCAAAGGGATGTAATTAAATTTGATGAGGAGAAAGTGATGTGGTGATCTCTTGAGAGGGAGCTTCAGATCCCACCATAGGAGGAGATTTTACTCCAAAGGATGAGCCTCAAGAATTTTTGGAGTAGCCAAAAATTGAGGAGAAGAGAGTGGATACATCCAATTAAGAAAAACCATCTAGAGAAGGCAGAAAAATGACCAGGGAAGCTGATAGACTTGTGTAGGATGCGAGGGAGAATGTGGGATCTCCTTCAAATTTTCGTAGGAAGAGAAGGTCACTTGATCAGTACACTGGCTGCATGAATCTATGACTGAGCTTGTAGATAATGCAACATCCTATTTCGAGGAGGAAATAGAGAAACTTATATTGGTTGATGCAATGGTGGAAGAGTACGAATCCATTGTAGAGAACAATGTCTGGGAAGTTGTCCCAAGGCCAATAGATAAATCATTTGTGGGTACGAGATGGATCTTCAAGGTAAATCATGCAACAGACAAAAGCATAGAGAAATTTAATGCAGAATTTGTGGCCAAGGGATACTCTCAAGTTGAGTTAACTGACTATGAGGATACATTTTCTCTTGTAGCAAGTTACTCATCCATTAGATCAATTCTTGCTCTGGTTGCACAAATGGGGTGGAAGATCTACCAAATGGATATAAAAACAACATTTCTCAATGGATTATTGAGGAGGATGTGTACATCAAGAAACCAAAAGGTTATGAGAAATTTTATCGGGAGTCTCATGTATGCAAACTCAAGTGAGCATTGTATGGTCTCAAATAAGCACCTTGTTCTTAGTACCAGGATCGATAACTATCTCATTGGTTTGGGTTTCACCAAAAGTGAAGTGGATGCAAACCTCTATCACATCTTGGAAGAAGGTAAATTGATCATTATTTTCTTATATGTTGATGATTTAATTTGAACTGGTGATGAGTAGTTGATTAGATCTTGCAAGGAGGACCTTGAAATAGAATTCAAAATGAAGGACATGGGTCTCATGCACTACCTCCTCAAGTTGGAAGTATGGAAAGGCATTGGGGAATTTTTTGTCTCTCAAGGAAAGTATGCAAATGAGATACTGTAGAGATTCCAAATGGAGAATTTAAAACCCATGGAGACACCTATAGCGACCAACTACAGGAAAGAGGATGCTACTTCAGGTGAAGAAGTGTATGTTTCTAGTTATCAAAAGCTAGTGGGTGCATTGATGTATCTTGTGAACACACAACCATATATGTGCTATGCATTCAACCAAGTGAGCGAAGCTATGGTTAGGACAACTAAATTATTTTGGAAGGAAACTAAGGATGTTTTACGGTACCTTAAAGGCAATACCCAGTGTGGACTATGGTATAGAAAGATAGGGGGAGTGAAGTTGTTTGGCTTCACAAATGCAGATTGGGAAGGGATTCCATCAGACCGAAAGAGTACATCAGGTGAAATTTGCAGTGTTGAGTCTGTAGTTGTTGCCTGGTATAGCAGGAATAAAACATATGTGGCGCTCAACTTGGTAGAAGTAGAATACATGACTACAAGTCAAGCAACATGTGAAGCAATCTGGATGATAAAGACACTTGAGGAACTATTTGGTTAGGTGATGGATCCTTCTGTGATCTATTGTGATAATCAAAGTTATATCAAGCTCTTTGAGAATCTTGTTTTTCATGATTGATGCAAGCATATAGATATATGGTATCACCATTTATGGGACTTTGTGTAGAGGCTAATAATGTTGTTACATTACATTCTAATAGAGGAACAAGATGCTGACATTTTGAAAAAGTCATTGTCAAGAGGGAAATTTGAGTTACGTAGGTGCATGATAGGGGTGGTTGATAATCGCTTTCTTATTGAGATTGAAAATGTAAAAATAATTTTGATTTTTGATTTTTCCTTGGTCAAATTGGGAAAATTTGAATCTCCACATTAGTAGACAACTTGGATGTAGTTAACTAAGGTGACATGACTCTTTTCACTCTATTAGCTTAGTAAATTCAATTTAGAGTTAGATTTAAGTTAAGCACATGTGATTACTAAAATGTAGCAATCAAGGTCAGTTATTTCAAGTTGTTTTTAGTTGAACTAGTTCTAACTGTTGGAGGAACTAGTGGAAGGTCAATTGTGTAGTGAGACTTCAGTCAAAATTAGTGATCATCTAGTTTTTTATCACTTAGAAAAAGTGAAACATCATTTGACATAGTCATAGGGGTTCATTTTTCAAAGGTATGGTCATAGAGTTCATTTGTCATTAGTTGGTAAAGGACAAATTTAAATTTTCTCATATTAGCCTATCCTAAGGTCCAAACCCACCCCCATTCAAGTCTTTTCATGTCACATCAGTCATTATTTCGTGACATATTCCATTTACCAAGCTTATAAATCTGAAAAGGTAAATTTAGCCAATATTTCTTGTTTTCGTAGCGAATTACACAGCAAAAAGGCAGTTTCCGCTACGAAACTGCTAATACTTTTGTAGCGAAACTGCCAAGAAATGAACTAACAATGCTACGAAAATGGGTTTTTTTGACTATATCTTCAAATTCAGTGCTAGGTGTCAGTAAATCATTAGAAGTGTTAGAGTGGGTGTCATTCGAGTCAGTTAGGGTTAAGCCAAGGTACATGTTGGGTGTGGAGCCTGATTATCTTGTTTATTTTGTATCACAACATTGGACCCCTGCACCTTAATGGGGCAGCAACACCGCTTGTAATTAAACGCTGCCTCGAGGGTCCAAGAGGGGGTGACTGTGACTTTATGGAGCCCCCTCCTAGTGGGGCATTTCGGGGGCAATGTCCCCGAAGCTAAAATCATATGTAAAATTTCCTTGTAAAAGTATAGTAATTTCTAGTCAATCTAGGTTGTTCATTAGGTGGATGATCTGACGGTAGAAGTTATGTTTAGTTTAGGATTTTTTTCCCTAAAAGGCAACCACTCACTTGTATGAGGGTATTATATTGAGGATGTGTTATGTATGTGTATTCTCAGAGTGATAAACAGATAGGGAGATTATGAGAGAGAATAGAGGATATTACAACCGATCTCCTATAGGTTGTGTCTCTTTGTTTTTGCTAGATAATAGAAAGGAAGCACTGGCTGTTCGGGGTGGACGTAGCCCAAATTGGGTGAACCTTGTATATTTGTATCTCTCTCGTTTTATGTGTTTTGCATGCTTGTATTTTGCCGCATATTTTATGTGTTGCAATGCTCTGTAATATATAATTTTCTAACAGGACAATGGTCATGTCCGAGGTCATTAATAATTTTTTAAGCATACATGAGTCATGATTAACCCATGAGCTATTATCTAAACTTTAAAATATTTCCCAATTGAGTCTTGTGTCATTCTCCGCTCCATATTTGTATGCTCTTGAGTTCAGGAGAGATGTTTCACCAAGCCAAACTAGTTGCTGGAATTTTCAAGCAATTGCAGGTGTCATTGATCAAGCGAGGTAGAGAAGGTATAAAAGAACCATGGCTAAAAAGAGGAAGACCAAAAAAGGAGGTCACTACCTCAAATATGAGCCATCAAACATGAATTTTCTCAATGAAGACCCTGTTGGACATTGTGTTCAACGCTCCTCGTGTGTTTCACGACATGGACTAACCGTCTCTCATGGATCCTAACTCTGGCGATTATAGTGGAGACTAACGACTGTGGGTTTTGGTATAATGACAATCGTGAGTTCCAAAAATTAGTATCAAATCTTGGTTCCTTCAATAACAATTTAACAACTAGAAGGAGGTCATGGAGCATACCAAGAATGGTGTACCTCTATTCAATAAAAATAATTAGGCACTCTAGAAAGGAAGAATGGAGGTCTATCTGTTGGTGCAAGGTTACAAAGTATGGGACATTGTTCAAAATTGATTTACATAAACTGCAGATGAACAAGGTAAGAATAATTTGTTAAATTATGCAAACACAAAGAATATTATTATCAGTGGACTTATTGAATCTACTTATCATAAGGTGTTGGGTTGTAAAACCGCCAAAAATGTATGGGAAAAGCTTGAGAATATATATGGAGGTGACTCAAATGTCAAAGAAGAAAAGCTTCAAATCTATAGAGAAAAAATTGAGTAGCGCAAAATGAAAGAAGATTGCAACATTGATGCATACTTCCAATACGTTGATGAAATAACCAATAATTTGGAAGGATTGGGAGAACTAGTTGACAAGAAGACTATTATTCGAAAGATTCTTAGAAAGTTACGAAGGAGATTCAACCCAAAGGTATCGGTCTTAGAATACAGTGCAAATCTGGACAAACTCAGCAAAGAGGAATTACATGGAGTTCTCATAGCATATGAAATGAGACATGATGAAGAAGAGGGTACTTCGCATCTAGAATATGCGCTCGTTGCATCTAAGAAAACCAATAAGGAAAAAAAACCTTCAATTGAAAAGACATGCACCTGCACGTGTGAAGAGAAGGGAGATGATGAAGAAGGTATTTTAGATGAAGAATATGCTTACTTTATGAGAAAATTAAAAATTGGTAAGGGAAAAATCAAAGGTAAACTTCCATTGATATGTTTCAACTGTGGTGAGGTTGGGAATTTCACATCAAAATGTCTAAACAAAAGTGATGGAAACTCAAAAGGAAAGAAAGGCTTTAATAAATTCAACAAGAAAGGATATAAAAGGAACTTTCTCTCTAAAGAAGATAGCTCATCATCCGATGAAGACAATGACAGCGAAGAAGAAGCCAATGAGAGAGTATTTTTTATGGCCAATCACAATAAACAAGAGGTATCAAACAACAAAGAAGAATGGTTGACCTTAGAAGAATTTTATAAGGAAGAAATCAAGCTTATAAAAGAGCTCAAGGCTAAGAAGATCCGTTCCAATACTCTTGAAGAACAAGTTCAAGGTCTCGAAATTGAAGTTGAAGAACACAAATGCATTGAAGAGTCACTTCAAAATAAGTTGGAATAAAGAAACCAAGAAAGGGAAGAATCAGAAGCCTAAGTAGTCTTGTTGCGTAAGGAAGTGAAGAAGGGAAAAACTATCCAAAACTATGCTAGTAGCTCAGGGGAATTGGAAGAACTCATCAACAATCAACGATATTACAATGATAGAACTGGCCTCGGTTAAAAAGAATAAGAAGAAGGACATTATACAACAAAATACAATGAACCTATGAGATTTGACATGCATTTAGACTTCATTGGATAAGATTCGCAAGAACAACCTTGGAAGACAATTCCTCGACGAAGATTTCCATCTAGGTACCAACATATTTTTTATGGCTATTGTTATTCATGTGGAAAATTTGGTCATAAAGTTGTAGAATGTCGCACGTACCCTAGGAACCAATACAATTCCAAGAGATCTGTCAAATATGAACCTCCGAGGGCGTGAAACATCAATATATTTTAACATTTAAGAAATAATATTGAATGTCAAAAATGTCAAAACTTTGGACACATAGCCAGAGACTACAGACTTGAAAATCCTCCAAAAGAATCTTCGAAGCCACAGAATGAATGAACATGGAAGAAGAAGAAGACTGATAATTGTGCTCTTGCTCTCAAGGCTCAAAATAACAAAGATGTGTGGTATGTTGATAGCGGTTTCTCAATGCATATGATTGGAGATAGTAAGAAATTTGCATCTCTAAAAGAGAATAAGGATGGAACCATGTCCTTTGGAAATGATGGATCTTCAAATGTTATAGGATTAGGTATCATCACTCTCAGAAGCAACGATACTCTAGCCAAGAATTTTCTATTGGTTGAAAACATGAATCACAATCTACTTAGTGTTGAACAAATGTGTGATCAAGGGCACACAATACTATTCAACTCCACAAAATGTGAAATCAGGAAAGGGAGGTATGGTGAAATTGTGGCTACATCAAGTCGAGCTCCAAATGACATATATATTCTATATGAAGAAACTAAAGCACGTATAATAGCTAAAGAGGATGATATAATATTTGGTAGCAATGATGATCAACTAACTAATAAGTTTGCTATAAAGATGCAAAGTGATTTCAAGATTTCTTTACTTGGTGAGTTTATATACTTCTTAGGGCTTCAAATATCTCAGCAAGAGAAAAGAATATTTATATGTCAAGCCAAGTACATCAAGGAAATTCTCAAGAAATTCAAAATGGAAGATTGCAAACCTATCCTTACTTTGATGGTAACAGGTTGCAAATTGAGCATAGACGACTCATCTAAGGATGTGGATCAAAGGTTTTACATATCTATGATTGGTAGTCTTCTATATGTAACAACCTCCTAGCCAGATGTTATGCAAGAAGTTGGACAAGTAGCAAGTTTCCAATCAACACCAAAATAATCACATTATTTCCATCAAAATAATTCTTCGATATCTAAAGGGAACAACATCATATGGCTTGTGGTACCCCAAGGTTAACAATCTCATTATTCATGCCTTTACAGATGCAGATTGGGCAGGAAGCATTGATGATCATGAGAGTACTCGTGAAGCATTGGAATATCTTTTCCAGAAGCTCTGGATTCTCCCAAGTGCTCATTTATTTTCCTTATTCAAAATATAAAGGGGGAGTGGAAGTGTGTACAGGTCTGTAAGATGGTTGTGTTTCAGGGGGAGTTACCCTTTGCCATTTATTTCAAAGGGGGAGAGAATGTTGTAGGAAGAGGTTTCATGATCGCAGGGGCAGTACTTGTGTTGCCATCAATGCCAAAGGGGGAGATTTTTGATTAGAGGTTGTCATTAATGTCAAGCCAAGCAGCACCAGGGGCTACCCCAATATTGCATGGGAATTTTTACCTACCAAATTACTATATTCTAGGTCAAGAATGATTTTTTATGGTTTCTACTTGTCAAGATGTTTCCGTTGATATATGGCACGCCATGTAATTCTTCACAGTTTGAGAGATATTAATGTTTGAAGTTTGTAACCCCAGTTAGTGGGCTAAAACCCCATGGGGTTGTGGCATGGTTCATTGAAAAGTCAATAGTTAATAATTTTTAAGCTCCTAAAATCCCTCCCACATTCACTTGTTGATGCCCCTCTCAACCTAAGCATTTACATAAATTGCGATCCTCATATCCTCCTTATGTAGGGATTTCAGAATCTAAAACAGATCATTGTGGCATTTGCGCTCTAACTTTTGTTTACTGCTATAATTGTAAGAAAAATGATAAAAATTGAAGATTAACTAATGCTCTAATTGAAAGGAATACTGATTCACCCCCCCCCCCCAGTATTGGCTACTTGGGTTGACTTCAATTGCTTCCAATCTAGCTTGGATCTACTGCATAGTCTCTAGTACTTTCGCATTTGCAACTGGCCTACCTCTTCTTCTACCAGCAACACCTCTACCAATTGAGATAGACATGATGGATTTATTCCTCTCCTCTTAGAAGTCTGTTCAGTCTCTGATAAATGCTCTAAAGTCTATGCTCTGATACCACAAATTATGGCAGTATGGGTGCAGGCATTAAGAAGAACCTTCAAGCTTTCTTTCAACTGTTTCTAACTTTGGAGTAGTCAATTGCAATTCCTCTTTACTAATTTCATTCATCAAATTTCTGAAATTTGATTAATGAAACGCATATGCCGAAAAATGGTTCCTTTTTAATAGCATTATAATGCGGCTTATTATATTCAACTCTCCTGGAATATGTTATAAAATCACCTTACCAATGGTCTTTTAACCCCTCAGAATACAATAAGATAGCACCCTTTAAGGCCCACATATAACAAGATTCAAACATTAAGCAATGGACTAACTTTCTAGGGGGGGTATTGAAATGCGCTTGAGCCCACCTTCAAAGACCCCCCGGAACAATACACCCGGCCTCAACCCTTTACTAAGATCCATTTCATAAGAGGCTCGGTTCATACCTTTGTTTAACTTCATGCAACTAATGACATGGATCATTTATCAGTTCGATCTCAATCAAAGGAAAAAATAACCTTAATTACATCTGAATTATGCAGAGCTAATGGACATTAAATTACGTTGAAATTAAGACAGTAATATATATATCTATATCTATATCTATATCTATATCTATATATATATATATATATATAACTAAGGGATTTCGAAGGGATAGAAACCATTCTTTACCCAGAACAAATTACTCTAATTAATACACAAAATTCCGAAATTTTGAAGGAATGAAACCTTGAGGGATTTCCAAACAATACAAATAAATAAACTCTATAATTTTATTCAAGCAGAGGTCAAACTCTCACAATCAAATCTTCTACGACCAACTCCCTTCCTTGTCTACCCTCCTCCTCTATTACAAAGGTTACATTTTATAGCATTCTGACAATGAAACCGACCTCTTTCTGAGGATCGAATCATCTTCTTACGTTTCATCAACTACGTCTAGATGAGGTAAACGCCTCAAACTATTCAACTTCCATTAAATAATAATTCAAGCCTATCTATTACAAAATAGATTTTAACAAAATTTTCACCCATTAGTGAATGAATTTTAGACCTATCTAATCACAACATGTGAACAATCTTTGACATTGTTGAATAGACTCTAATACACAGGTAAGCCTAATTGCAAATAACGCCATGAACCTACACTTTGGTAAGGGGAACAACACTTTAACATGGCGATCATAATCAATGTGGCCATTTATGGCAAGTTGTTATGGTTTGATTGATGGTACATTTCAAGTTATATTTAATCTACCGTTGGATGGCCCTGGACAGTATAAGGACAATAGTATAACTCCGCTCAAGGCTCCATGTTGTCTCTGTACTCTACCTCTGTTATTATTCTGCTTTCTTGTATGGATATTTATCATTTTCTGCGAGTTTCCAATATGGGAAGCCTGTCCCTTTGTTGCTATGGTAGCCCATAACTTACTGAATGCTTCGGCACCTACCAGTTTAGCACCTGCAGACATCGTGTTGCATGGGTCTGGGGATGCCAAGATTGATAAGATGATTGCCCTCTGGCTCCTTGTAGGGAAAATTTCCTTTGAAACCCGTGAAGAAGGGCACTAAATCTGCATGACAGGGGTTCCCGACCTCTACAACCTTGGAATAATCGCAGGTCCTATCCAGACAGCCTCGGAAGATACCATGATGGTACACAATTTCCACAGTTCGCTATCAGAACTGACATATTCGTGTCACAGCTAGTCCTATGCACGGAAGGGATGACTACCTGGGATACTCCGTCCCTCTGAGGGGCGAAGCAATATAGGGATACACTGCAACTTTTGCCCAGTTCCAGACTACCTGCTAGTGAAAGACATATTTGTTCGCTACCTCGGACTATTATGGTTGGTGAACATGCCTCGATAGCTGCGGACTTACACATAGACTTGGTGCAACTGCCCCATGAGGCGTTATAGGATTTACACACCGCTGTGCTGCCAGACATCCGTAATCGTGACCAGACTGCACAACAGCAGCTTGAAACAGGGGGCCACGAGCTCTACACAGTGCTCCCCGATGAAAGCACGACATCAGCTCCATCCTAGGATATCGTCGAAGGCTTGGTTACAGCACTCAATGCGTCCCACACCAAAGTCCAAACCGTCAAGGCCCGAAAGGCCCGCTAATTCACCAAGTGTCAGGCCCAAGCACAACCTTCCATACCTCCGGAAGTACGGGCACAATGGGTTGTGTTGATCACAGAAGCAATGGATTTCATTAAGGGACAACTTACTCTGGACACTCAGTTGCTTGAGGCAACCATGAAGCTTTGGACAGCGGTCCAGTTCAACCCGATGCTTCAGCATGTCAAGGAAGACTTACAACAGAAGGAAGATGCTTTCGATCACATTGAAGCTACCCTGCCCCCCCTTGTCCCTACGCAGTGTCTAACCCTCTTGAAAACCAGAAACGCCCTCAAAGACACAATTGCAGATCTCTGACGCACCAAGAATGTCATCAGAAAGTGCTTGAAGCCATGGGGCGATACTGTCTTCTAGATATCTTAGGGTGCTCATGACGCCATCGCATGCCTCAACCAGATATTGGAGCAGGTTACTACGGTTCCTAAAGGCCCTGCCTCCTTGAAGCTTGTCGATATCGCACAGAGAGCTGCTGCCTAAAGTCAGGAAATGTTACCTTCACTCATCATTGATTTCAATGCCTTGCGTGTGCAGATAGAGACCGCACCAGCATAGTGAGTTAGGACAAGTCACAAGATTGTGTTGGGGGATTTTTGGAACAAGATCTCCTACGAGCTGCGAAATTGGTTTGATTTTGCATATTTTTTCATCTTTTTCCTTTAAACATAATTCTTTTTATCCTAGAAAGATGATTTATTGGAGGATTATGATATAATTACAAAGACTCGTGTCTATTGTGAAAATTGACTAAAAGTTGGCTTTTTTTCTAAAAACAAGGTACAAATGAAGAAAACCATCATTCGAGCAACAGAGCTAAAATAGGAGTAACTGTTGTTCCTCCAGAAAAATACCGTATCCAGACAATAAGAAGGAAATCCGAGCGTATAACTAAATTAAAACAGGGAATAGCATGTTTACAGCCTAAGAAGATCAAGCGCTAGCTAAAAAGTGAAAAGAAGCGAATCCCTCAGGATCTTTCGATCCTGAGGGATCGTTGTTCAATTTTATCATGTTTCTTGTTTTATCCATCAAACTGTTATAAAAGGCAGTGCCTTTAGAAATCAGGGAATGGAATGATTTCATGAAAAGACATTGTTTTTGTAACTCTGTCATTTCTTAACTCTCGTGATTAGAGAGCAACTATTGTAAATGCTATTGATGTTTTGATTAATACAAGATCTTGTTGCCGTTCTATTTCTTAACTCTGGAGTAAAGCTCAGCGACGTTTCACTGGTGGTTAAGGGCCCGACCCTGGTGGATCGATCTGTTGTCTGTATCATTACCTTTTGGTTATTGTTGTGTGATGGTTCACATTCGCTTTTATTACAGTTTGTAAGTTAGTTGGTTTACTGTGTAATTTATTACTGATATTGGTGTGTTACATTGATGAATTGCATTGCTGTTCTATTTTAACAAGAATCTTAATCCCTGGATCATTTACCTTGTTATGCTTTACAGAGCTTTGTTGTTCAGCATTTGATTCCATTTTCTATTCCGTTTGATTTCTGTTCATTTCAGATTGCTTCTTAACAAAGTTTGTTGTCAACAGGGTTTACTGTTCAATAGAATTTGCTATGTGATTCCATCAGATAGGATTTGCTGTTTAAATTCATTAAATAGAATTTGTTGTTCAATTCTTCTAGTTACAGTGCTGTTCATTTACATTGTTTTTCAATTCCAGTTTTTTGTTCATTTCCGACTCATTAGTTTATAGATTGAAAAGAGTTTTCTTTTAGAGTGCTTGCATAGTTTACTTTCATTAGTAGTATTTAGTTCAAATTTTATTTTCATTTAATTACTTTAAAGCGGGATTATCAACTGTAAAGAATATTGGTTATTGCTCCCACGTTCTCAGATTGGTTATCTTGTTCTTAGTTGATTTCATCAGTTTCTAAAGGAAGAATTATCATTACTGTATCCTTGACTGATACTTGCTGAGTGGATGATTTAATTTTCAAGCATTTAATTTCATGTTATTGTAGTTAAACTTCTTTTCCAAGCATTCGTTTACTCTTGTATTTAGAACACTATACTACATATTGCAAAGCATTACTCTTAGATTGAATTGCAGCCTCAGACTGAGTACACTCTTGAAACAAAAAGTCGTTCCCGGATTGATAATTAATGTAGGATAAATAGGCGTTAAAAAAGACACCTTTTATACCTCAACATTTTGGCGTCGTTTCCGGGGAGAGTGTAGCCATTTATAGAGAGTGATGCATATTTGATTTATTTTTCTCTGCTAGCGAAGAATTGGGTATTAAAAATGAAAGGTAATAACCTGCGTACCGAGCAAGGAACATACTTGTTCGCTGGCCCGCTTCACAGCAGAATTGGGTAAAATTTTTAGGTAGGAATGAATACTTGTCTTTTTGAATGAATAGAAAAGCTGAACAGAACAAAATTCCTCCTAAACCTGAAAAACCTAAGGGACCGGTGACCCTTGGGTGAAAAAATTTCATTGAAAAAATCCTTAAGAAAACTGAATCTCAGCCATCAGTAGGACCTAGGAAAGTTATTTCTAGACAACCTGCTAGTTCCCTTCAGACCACAGAATCAACATCTGTAGCCTTTGCTGAGATACATAGTCAAACTAAAGGAATTGAGCAATATTTCCAAGAAATTGAGAATTCTCGCCTAATTTCTCTGCAAGGGAACTCTAGTAATCTCTGCGAAGGAGAAGCAAAAATAGGGGAAACAAAAGAACCAAAATCTCCTATTGAAGTAATCCAAACAGTGAGCAATCTAGATAAGGGAAGTTCTGACAACATCATTCAAAACAAAGGACCTGAATCTCCTGAGATAGTAGGATAGCATAGAACACTTATTATTCCAGATCAAGGGAGTGTTCTCAAGGTCATTCATATTCCTTCTAGTCAACCTAGGAATTCCCTTAAAATCCCGGAAGGATATTGGCACATATTTGATCAAATGGCCCAGAACCAAAACCAGCAAACACCTCAACAAACTTCCACACTGCAATATCCCATTGTGGACACTGCAGTTAATGCACCTATGAAGGCCATTCCTCTTCACAATATTCCTACATTCCATGGCTTAAAATCAGAAGATCTAGATGCATTTCTGTTTGAATTCAATGTATTATGCAGGGGGTATGACTATACCATCGATCCCCAAAAATTAAAATTATTTCCTTCCACATTAAAAGGAGCAGCTTTACGATGGTTTATGGGGTTAGGTGGAGGTGTTATAAATTATTGGGATCAGATGAAAGCTGCGTTTCTAAAGAAATATCAGGATTATTGTAGGTCCAAGTAATTAAAAGACAAAATATTTCAGATGACAACAAAACCTAATGAAACACTGGAGGAATATGTAGAATGCTTTCAATACAACCTCCAGAGATCACCTTATGCATCTTTACTTTTACCTGATAATGTGTTGAAAGCTACATTACTTAAAGGGATGAAGGAACAATGGGTTGAAACATTAAAAATTATGGGAAAAGGTGATATATATCAGGAAAATTTTGCTGACATTATTGATTTATGTATCAGGAGTTCGAGAGGCAACACAAGGCTAAAGTTAGTAGAATGTGATATGATCACAAGAGATAGTAAGATCTCTAGTGAAAGTATAACCCACGTAGAAACTGGAAATATACTAGAAGATTTTTAAATGGATATTATAGGGACTCTAACGGCGTAGTTCGACATCATGAAAGCCAAACAAAAGCAACCAGAAGCAGAACAAAATCTGGCAATATTCTACCCTAAATGCAGAAAGAAATACGGCCATAACAGTGCCCATTGGATATAGTCAAAGTCTGTGCTATCTAGACAAAATATCACTCCACAGAAGGATGTCCCTTGCTCCCTGGATTGAAAGCAGTTTACAAGGAGGCATAAGAAGAATTAGAATTGGTATGCCTACTCAATCAGTGCCGACAATGGCAACCACGACAAACAGGTATGCCAATTGATCCATCCTCTTCTTTTTAGTTTCCTCAGTATAATGCTCAGCAATATAATGGAATGTGGCAAAGTCAGCCACCTTTCCCCAATTGGTCACAACAACCATTCCCTACATCACCATGGCCAAATAAAACGAATGGAAACAATTGGAAAAAATTTCCATATTGTCCACCATTTTGGAAAAACAATGCTTATCCAACACAATGGTCCCCCTCCACCTCACAGAGTCAGACCTGGCAGAAAAACTGGAAAATACCTAAAAATAAGCCAGCTGGAACAATCCCTCTCCCTCAACCTACACTGCCAGCCCCCTATACATTGCCACAAAATCCCCAGACCAATTTAAGACCACAACTCCCGGCCCAACCCAACGCAAACCCCAATAATAGGCCAGTTCAGTCTGTTCAAATAATGGAACCACCAAAACTAGAAACCGAACTAAGGGAGTGTAATGACCTTCAACTAAGATCTGGGTACATAGTAGAAACAGAGGGAGACAAAAAAGTTCAAATTGAAGACCCGTTACCCATAGAACAAACAATGCACAAGGAGAATGTGGTTAAACAACAAACATAGGAATAAGCAACCACCTCTTCTCCACCATTCCCAGAACGATTAATCATACCTTTGCCAATAGAATATCCTGATTTTGATCTTCGGGGAGAATTAAAAAATTTATGTATAAAAATCCCTCTCCTCCAAGCTATCCAAAACATCCCTATTCATGAAAAAACTATCAACGAACTATGTATAAGGAAGCCCAAGAGGAGAACAACTAACCCAACTATCCAAGTAGTCGGCACTCTATCTGATTTATTATCAGGAATGGAAACACCTATCAAGTATGAGGACCCATGAAATCCTATAGTGACGGTACAAATCAATGAGCAATCATTTCCAAATGCCTTAGTTGATTTGGGAGCTGCAATTAATATCTTAACAACCACCACTTGTCAAAAACTCGGCATTACATCATTAGATCCAACAACAACCTTGTTAGAATTGGCTGACCGATCGGTAGTCAAACCAGAAGGTACATTACATGATGTAATGGTATCAGTAGATTCCTGGGAGTACCCTTCTGATTTCCTGATTATCAATCCCAAAATTCAGCTAGATGGACACCCTTTGATCCTAGGTAGACCTTGGTTGGCAACTGCCGATGCTTACATTAGCTGCTGGCAAGTCAACATGACTATAACAAGGGGAAGCTATGTCAAGAATTTAGCTTTATATCCCTCAACCCAACCAAGCCTATCGATAATCAAAACAAGGAAACAAATTGTATCATATCTCATGGAAAACATTAGATCATCACTAACCTTAGAAGATGCCCTCAACTTTAAAGATCAAATAGAGGATGGCATTATTAATAGTTTCATCAATAAACCAAAAATTAGATCCCATTTTCAATGTCACATGATCAAGGAAGAATATGATAATAAAGAAGAAGAAGATCTCCTGAAAGACATACATGATCAATCAATACCCACTACCTCTATTTAAAATAGAAAAATTGTGGAAATTGAACCGGCAAAAACTCTAAAAATTAACAAAAATATGACTGTTGAACAAGAAGAGAAGTTGGTCCAATTACTACGAAAATATAAGGGAGCCTTTGCATGGGATTATCCAGACATGAAGGGAATTGACCCCCAGTTATGTACACACCACATCTATACAGAAAAAGATTCTAGACCCATTCGCCAACCCCAACGAAGATTAAACCCTCATCTTAAAGATATTGTGAAAACTGAACTACAAAAGAATTACTAGATCACATCTCTTTATACCAATGCTCAAATGCCTTGATGCAGTACTCTCGACGCCGTGGTGGTACGAAGAGCGAAAGTAGAAAATAATATAACAGAATACGTGAACTAAACAAGAAAACAACCGGAAAAACTGACTCTTTATATTGCAGCTAGGTATTAGATACATTAGTAGGAAAGAAATTATTTTCTTTCCTAGATGGCTTCAGCGGATACAATCAAATTCAGATTGTCCCTGAAGACCAAGACAAAACCACTTTTACCTGCCCTTGGGGGACATTTTCCTATAAGAGGTTTGCAGCACCGGCCTGCCTGGCCTACTACATTTGAGCCATTCTCGGCTATGTTTCAATTACTACATGAAGGGCACAAGTACTATCGATTAGAGAATTCCACAAAGAGATGATTTTGATCCAGAGCAGAAAATTTGGAATTTAAAAGATGTATTATTTCTTTAATTTAATGAAAAGTGTCACATGTTGATGACCGAAGGACTCATCTTAGGTCATTATATCTCACCAGCTGGAATTCAGGTAGATCTAGCTAAAATTCAGATAATTTTGTTAATACCTACTCCTACCACACAAACAGAGGTACGTAGCTGTCTCGGATTTTTTGGTTATTATAGAAGATTTATAGAACATTATTATCAAATAGCTGCACCTTTATATGCATCAACAAGAAATGTTGATTTCATTTGGACAGACAAATGCGACCATGCTTTCGAAGATCTGAAAAATCTTGTATTAACAGCCCCAGTGTTGAGGGGCCCAAACTGGGATTTTCCATTCCAAATTTCATCTGATGCCTCAGACACAGCTATTGGAGCAATTCTTAGGCAGGAAGAGGATAAGAAACCATATGAAATCTATTATATTAGCCAAAATCTATCCCCTGTTGAATTAAACTATACTGTGACCGAGAAAGAATTTTTAGCTGTGATATATGCTGTAAATAAATTTAGACATTATATAACTGGGTATCCTGTAGTTTTATATACAGATCACTCTTCCATAAAAATTTTAGCAAATAAACCTATTACAAATGGTAGAGTAACAACATGGTTGATTTTATTGTAAGAATTCGATATCACAATAAAAGATCAACCTGGAAAAGAGAACCCTGTAGCTGATTTCCTGTCACGAATGCCAAAACCAACAGATGCAACAGTAGTCGAAGATCACTTCCCAGATGAACATTTGTTCGTTGTTAGTGCTAGAACCCCATGGTATGCTGATATTGCAAATTATTTAGCAATTGGTAAATTACCTAAGCATCTAACGCCCAATGAATGAAAACATATAATACAACGTAGTACCCGATTCTCTTGGATTGGGGACTACCTGTTCCATACAGGATCAGATATGCACATAAGGAGATGCGTATGAGAGGACGAAATATTTGATATTCTAAAATCATGCCACGACGGGCCGTGTGGCGAAAATTTTGCAGATCGTAGGAATAGCCACAAGGTTTTACAGACAGGCTATTACTGGCCTACAATTTTTAAAGATGCTAAAAAATTTGTACAGGCTTGTGATAGTTTCCAAACGAAGGGTCACCCTAGACAGTCCGAAGAAATTCCCTTGAACCCACAGTTAGTAATCAAGCCATTTGAACACTGGGGGCTCGACTTTGTTGGTCCTATTAACCCACCATCAAATTAGAAAACATACATCCTAGTCGCAACAGAGTATGTTACTAAATGGGTTGAAGCAGAGGCACTTTCGAGAGCTACAGAGGACTCTGTAATAAAATTCCTTTTTCCAAATATTTGTCCAATACGGTCTCCCAAGGGACATAATTACAGATGGAGGACCACAATTTGTAGGTAACAAAATTGCTGCAACATTAGAAAATTACCACATCCAGCACAAAATCACAACTCCATGTTAGAAAATTATATATTATGGAGCAATGCAACACATAAAATATGCGGAAAATAAAAGCACACAAAACACATAAAACTAGAGAGACACAGATATACGTGGTTCACCCAGTTTGGGCTATGTCCACCCTGAACAACCAGTCCTTCCTTTCTATTATCCAGCAAAAATGAAGAGACAAAACCTACAGTAGATCTTCTGTAATATCCTCTGTTCTCTCTCACAGTCTCCCTCTCTGTTTCTCGCTCCGAGAATACACATACAATGCACAGCCACAATACAATACCCTCATAAAAGCGAGGGGTTGACTTCTAGGGAAAAAAGCCATATTCTAAACATAACTTCTACCGTCGGATCATTTTCCTAATGAACGGCCCAGATTGACTAGAAATTACTATACTTTTACAAGGCAATTTTACATCTATTTTTAGCTTCGGGGGCGCTGCCCCCGAAAACCCCTGCCAGGGGGGGCTTCGATTAATTACGGGCAGCATTGCCGCCCCTTTTAAGGTACAAGGGTCCAATGCTGTGATACAAAGTAAACAAGATAATCAGGCTCCACACCCAACAATCTCCCACTTGGAGACTGATTGTAGCAACTCCACTGCTGCTTCATTTGCTGGACAATGACTCCTCTTTGGACCTGGCTGTTTCTCATCTTCATCGTCATCCTTGAAGACCAACTGAAACTGAGCATGTTCTCAGTTTCTCCCTGGTTACAACTTTTGTTAGCATATCTGCAGGATTCTGACTAGTGTAGGTTTTAACCCTCAACATAAAGTATCTACACACGAATCTTATAACAGAAAATAAACAATAGCGAGAGCATAAAACATAAAACAGATAAACACAGAGATTTCCCCTGGATCCCAAATTGGGACGACTAGCTTGATTTTCATTATATTCCTTTTAGTGTTACAACACATATATATACATGCCGAAGCATACATAAACCGCAATCCATAAACCCTGGATTAGAACATAACCGTATTTCCCTTGACCGGATCTACAAAAATACCAGGGGCCAAAAACCATCGTACCCCAAAAACATGTGCAAAACCATGCACAAAACCATGGACGCGGACTACCCACCGGAAATTAAGGACCAAAAATATAACACATACCCAACAGCTAGTGTGTATCTTTTCCAGCTTCAACTCTCCATCTTCCAATACTGACCGTATGAAATGGTACTTGAGATGTATGTGTTTAGTCCTGGAATGAAATGTTGAGTTCTTTCCAAGATGAATAGCACTTTGGCTATCACTGTATATCGTGCCCATTTCATGCTTCTTACCCAATTCATCCATAAACCTTTGTAACCAAATCATTTCTTTACTAGCCTCTGTAGCAGCAACATACTTTGCTTCTGTTGTTGAAAGTGCAACAACACTTTGGATTTTTGAAACCCAACTGACAGCTGTTCCACCTACAGTAAATACATATCTTGTAGTGCTCCTCCTGTTATCTCTGTCACCTGCCATATCTGCATCAACATATCCCTATAGAGCAATGTTTGAACCACCAAAGAATAATGCTTGATTTGTGGTACCTCTCAAATATCTGAGAATCCATTTTACTGCCATCCAATGTTCTTTTCCTAGATTATTCATGTACCTGCTTACAACTCCCATTGCATGTGCAATATCAGGCCTTGTGCAGACCATTGCATACATTAAGCTTCCAACTATTGATGCATATGGAACTTTAGACATATAATCCATGTCTTCTTGGTTCTTTGGGCACATCTCCTTACTAAGTTTTAAATGGCTAGAAAAAGGTGTACTAACTGGTTTTGCATTCTGCATATTAAATCTTTTCAACACCTTTTCTATGTACTCATTCTGAGACAGTGTTAATTTGCGATTTTTCCTGTCTCTAGTTATCCTCATACCAAGGATTTGTTCTGCAGCTCCCAAATCCTTCATTGCAAATGAATTTGCCAATTTTCTTTTGAGCACATTTATTTCCTGCATGTTAGACCCTGCAACAACCATGTCATCTACATACAATAACAATATAATATAGCTGCCATCATTTTGCCTTTTTAGATAAACACAATGATCAAATTGACATCTAGTATAACCTTGTTCAGACATAAACTTGTCAAATTCTAGATACCACTGCCTTGGAGCCTGTTTTAAGCCATACAAGCTCTTTTTTAACCTGCACACCAATTTTTCTTTCCCTTTTACCTCATATCCTTCTGGTTGTTGCATGTATATCTCTTCCTCCAAATCTCCATGGAGAAATGTTGTCTTTACATCTAACTGTTCAAGATGTAAATCTTTCGCTGCTACAAGACTTAAGATAGTTCTGATTGAATTCATCTTAACAACAGGAGAAAATATTTCATCAAAATCAATACCTTTATTTTGTGCAAACCCCTTCACCACAAGTCTAGCTTTGTACCTCTATTTTCCTCCATCTTCTTCCTTCAGCCTGTAAACCCATTTATTCTGCAATGTAGTTTTACCTGCAGGCAACCTGACTAAGTCCCAAGTCTGGTTATGCATTAAGGAGTCCATCTCTTTTTCCATGGCTAGCTCCCACTTCTTCCTGCTTTCAACCTGCATTGCTTCTTCATAACATTCGGGTTCACCAGAATCAGTCAGCAATAAATAATATAATGAAGGAGAGTATCATTTAGGGGGTCTACTTATCCTGGTAGATCTTCTAACACCACTTTCAGGTGTTTGAGGTGCCTATTGTTGTTGTGGTGGTTGCTGCTGCCGTGGTTGTTGATTATTGTTATTTTCAGGCACCTTTACTTTTTCAGATATCTCATCAAGAACCGCGTATTCCTTGCTTTCTTTTTTTTGTTTCTTTTCCTGCAGCTGATTCTTATACAAGACCTTTTCATTGAATATTACATCTCTGCCCCTAATGATTTTTTTATTTTCATAATCATATAAGCGATAACCAAAATCATTAGCACCATATCCAATAAAGGTACATTTATTTGATTTTGCCTCAAGCTTTGTTCTGTTTTCTTTATTAATATGGACAAAGGCCTCACAACCAAAATGCTTTAAAAAAGAGTAGTTTACCTTTTTACCTGTCCATGCTTCCTCTGGAATACCACCATCCAAGGAACTTGAAGGACCTCTGTTTATTAGATAAACAACAGTATCTACAACATCTGCCCAAAATTGTAAAGGCAATCCTGAATGCAATCTCATGCACCTTGCACGCTCCATGATTGTTCTGTTCATCCTTTCTGACACACCATTTTCTTGTGGTGTTCTTGGAACTGTCTTCTCTCTGCAAATTCCATGCTCTGAACAGTACCTATAAAAATATTTGCTACAATATTCACCTCCATTGTCTGATATGAAACGCTTCAACTTCTTTCCCGTCTCAATCTCAACCAAAGCTTTCCATTTCTTGAAAGTATCAAATACATCAGATTTATTCTGAATACAATAAATCCATGTTTTTCTAGTTACATCATCAATAAAAGTAACATAATAACGAGAGCCACCGAGAGATGATACTTGAGCAGGTCCCCATACATCTGTATGCACAAGCTCCAATTTTTCGCTCTTCTTTTCTTTCCCAACTCTGAGAAATCTGACTCTCTTCTGTTTTCCATAAATGCAATTCTCACAAAAATCCAAATCAACATTCTTCAAACCTGGCAGCAAATTTCTTGAGTGAAGAATTTTCATCCCCTTCTCACTCATGTGTCCGAGCCTATGATGCCATAATGCTGCATCTGCTCCTTTGGAAGTTAAAGCATTAATAGAGTTAGAAATACCATTGCATAAATACAATGTACCAACCGTTTCGCCTTTTGCTATTACCAGGGCTCCTTTGGTGACCTTCCAAGTTTTATCTGTGAAAGTTGTCACACAACCTTCATCGCCTAACTGCCCTGTTGAAATCAGATTTTTCTTCAGATCTGGAACATGCCTTACCTCCTTTAGTAGCCATTGGTTTCCATTCTGTTGTTTTACAATAACTTTACCCATTCCAACAATTTTACAGGGTTTATCATCACCCAAACGAACTTGTCCAAAATCTCCTTGAACATAGTCATGAAAATATTTCTTATCAGGTGTGGCATGGAATGAAGCCCCTGAATCTACAACTCAAGAATCAGTAACATTTTCGAAAGAAAGAATCAAAGCATCTTGTAACACATCACCTGTCACATTTGCTTCATGATTGTTTTCTTGCTGTGTGTCTCCTTCTTTTCCCTTCCGAGATCTACAGTCTTTCTTTAGGTGTCCTTTCTTTCCGCAATTCCAACACACTATCCCCGATCTGGACTTGGATCTGCCTTTCCTTGATTTACTGTGATATCCCGAGCTCTTTCCTCTTTCCATTCTTCTTCCCCTAGACTCTGCACTCAAAGCATTACCTGATGTCTCACCGGAGATTTTCCGTCGCATTTCCTCGCTAAGGATAGCACCAACAACATCATCAAACTTTAAAGTACTAGATCCAGAGACATAGTTACTAATGGCCATTACTAAACCATTCCAACTCTCTGGCAATGAGCACAAGAATAATAGAGCTCTAACTTCATCATAAAATTTTACCCCTGCAGAACTTAGCTGACTGGTAACTGTATTAAATTCATTTAAATGGTCTGCAACAGATCCACCTTCCGACATCTTCATATTAAATAGTCGTTTCATAAGAAATACCTTGTTTGAGGCCGAGGGCTTTTCATACAGTTTCGCCAACGTCTGCATCAAACCCTCTGTTGTTGTTTCCTTCGAAATATTGAAGGCGACTGACGCCGCAAGACACAACCGTACTGTTTCGAGTGCCTTTCTATCGAGAATGTTCCATTCTGCGTCTGTCATGGCAGCTGGCTTCTTTGTTTTTCCGCTCAATGGTAGGTATAGATCTTTCTGATACAGATAATCTTCCATATGCATCTTCCACAGCGGAAATTTTTGGCCGTTAAATTTCTCGACCCTAAACTTACCATCTTCCACCATTGCTCCCGCTCGAACCAGGAACCCTTCTTTCCTGCGAGTTTATCGGCCAAATATACCTTTGGCTCTAATACCAGTTGTTAGAAAATTATATATTATGGAGCAATGCAACACATAAAATATGCGGAAAAATAAAAGCACACAAAAACACATAAAACCAAAGAGACACAGATATACGTGGTTCACCCAGTTTGGGCTACATCCACCCCGAACAGCCAGTCCTTCATTTCTATTATCTAGCAAAATTGAAGAGATAAAACCTACAACAGATCTGCTGTAATATCCTCTGTTCTCTCTCACAGTCTCCCTCTTTGTTTCTCGCTCCGAGAATACACATACAATGCACAACCACAATACAATACCCTCATAAAAGTGAGGGGTTGACTTCTAGGGCAAAAAACCATATTCTAAACATAAATTCTACCGTCATATCATTTTCCTAATAAACGGCCCAGATTGACTAGAAATTACTATACTTTTAAAAGGCAATTTTACATCTGTTTTTAGCTTCGGGGGCGCTGCCCCCGAAAACCCCTGCCAGGGGGGGGCTCCGATTAATTATGGGTGGCGTTTCCGCCCCTTTTAAGGTACAGGGGTCCAATGCTGTGATACAGAGTAAACAAGATAATCAGGCTCCACACCTAACACTCCATACCACCCGTAGGCAAATGGCCAGGTAGAGAGCACGAATAAAGTGATTGAGTCTATACTGACAAAAACAGTTGCATCACACAGACGTGACTGGGCTTACAGATTTCTAGAAGCCTTGTGGGCATATCGAAAAACATGGAGAAGTACCATGGGGTATTCAACATACCAATTAGTATTTGGAAAAGAACCCATCTTTCCAATAGAATTTGAAATTCAGACATTAAGAACAACCCATGAGGTGGGTTTAGATTTAAATGAAGCCCAGGTTAGAAGATCACAACAAATCAATGAGTTAGATGAAATTAGGCTCTCTTCTCTTCAACACACTGCATTAATTCAACATCAGAGAGCAAAATGGCATGACACCCTCATCAAAGAGAAAATCTTCCACGAAGGGGATTGGGCACTCCTATATGACTCCAGGTTTCAAGATTTCCTAGGAAAACTCCAGACACGATGGCTTGAACCCTACGAAATACACAAATTGTATGATAATGGCACCATCACATTAACCACCATTGATGGATCTAGACATTCGTTCAAAGTAAACGGTTATCGAGTGCGACTTTACCATAAACCGCTTAATCAGGAGTCCTTTTACCAGCAATTATAGGAAGATTCTACCATGCAGATTCTGGCTGAGGGAGACAACTCCTCCTCAGCACCCATTCACTAAATAATTTCTTTCATTTTGAAACTTGTACATAAAGCTTTTCCTTTTATCTTGCTTGTTTTTTTCTACAGATTTTATTTCTTAAGCTGCTCCGTTTTAAGGAACAACAACAAATTCTCCCAAGAAACAGCGCATTTGAGTGTTTTTGTTTTTTGTTCCTTTCCAAAGGAATAACAGTTTTTGCTATTCCTTTCCAAAGGAACAACAGTTTTGATTGTGATTTTTGGTTGTTTCGCAGTGTCTTTGCTGTTCCTTTCCAAAAGAACAATAGTTTCTATCGTGTGTTTTTTTTGTTCCTTTCCAAAGGAACAACAGTTTTTACCCCACATTTTTGTTGTTCCCTTCCAAAGGAAAAACAATTTTTTTCCATCGGCATCTGTTGTTCCTTCTCAAAGGAACAACATTTCCACTGATTGTTTTTGCTGTTCCTTTCGAAAGGAACAACATTTTCGCAATTTTTTTTTGCTGTTCCTTCCCAAAGGAAAAACACTTTTTGAGTGCATTTTGTTTTGTTTTAGAATTTTTTTTTGAAGAATTTTGTGAATTCTTCATGATTCTCTTAAAGGCAAACATACAATTTATGCAAGGTTACACACATTAAAGATTACTGGAATTAGCAAATCAAGAGAAATTGTCATTTTTTTTAAAAGAAATTGTTTTGTAGTGATAAGAAAAAGGAAAGGACACAAACATTTATATTACTTTGCTGTCTTTATTTTCACTAAAATTAATTTGATCGGTTATCTTTATGATGTTGTTTCTTCCCTAAATTTTCATAACTCTCTTTGATTTTTATTTATTGAATAAGAATAAGGGAATATTTCTCTATTGAGATGTTTAGACTTCTTCCACCTTCCCTACTCTTAAGGAGTGCTGAGCCATCCTCTATATATAAGTAGGAAAGTTCTATATGAAAAAAAAAAAGAGAAAAGAAAAGAAAAATCTCTATATAATTACTAACAAATTCTATGATACGCCAGATGGAGGATAGTGGCTCTCATCAAGAGCCAGCCTACCATGATCGTAAGGAATTAGTGAAGTGGCATTCCCATTATGGCCACCACACCAACGACATGATCCGATGGATAATTCAAAAAATAATAATAATAAAGATTCCTTGGAACATGAGGTCTCATCACGAGCCGACCTGTCCACTTTTCATTCCTTCCTTGTGAATGGCATTGTGAAACATCTGGTTCCCAAGCCAGCATAGTGGCCTCCATCATGACATCACAATGGCACTTCCCTAGGCATAAATAGAGGATAATGGTTCCAAGGGTGAAAAAACAAAATTTTCAAGGTTATAGACACCTGTGGGCAACATATATTTTGCTGATGTTATTGGAGTCACAATTTTCAAATCAATAGTAATAATAAACCTTTTTCTTATATCTCTATCTAATATCAAATGAAAGTATGATCCTAAATCCTTGGTTTTTAACCTATTATGCATGAAATTTATTCATAAATTGATCATAATAGTTTGAGTGGGTAGTTAACGCATAAGTACTTGGTTTCACATCAGCTGTCCCTTTCCCTTATCTTTGAATCATTACATAAACGTTTCTATATCTATTTACAATTTAATCATACAGATCGATTTCAGTAATGCAATAATTTGATTGATTGTATCATGAGTATGTATGCTTTTTCCTACTGTACAACTGTCGTGAAGTACCTTACTCTTCTATTTGACGGTCGAGGATGACCTATCATCCTTCACGGGGGGCACGGATGCCTTTTAATGATTGCATGTAGGTCAAATCCATATATTTTATGCATGCATGCGAATCAAATCCCTATATTCTCGGTAATAATAAAAACTTAACGATATTATTCCGATATACTGTGTTTTGCTGTTCCATTACATTACTGTGCATTTGTGAAGAATTAACAGTGTGTAGATAAGATGGCAGGAAGACCAATTCATAGTGAGCCACCGGTGCTAGCTGTTTCTAATGCTGCACGGGAAATTCTGGAGAGAGTAGGTTGGATTAACTACCTCACAAGACTGCAACAACCTCATGAAATGGTAGCCATTGAATATTTACAAAATCTGTAGGAGGGTTACTCCATGGTTAGACGTAGGCAGATAGTAGTAATAGACTCAATAATTGCCGAGGTGTCTAGTCTGCCAGCAGAAGGAACCATATGGACCCATAAGAAAGTGAGGCTTCAAGAAGCCATGAACATTTTTTGAGATGAAGGGTAGACCCTGGTCGTCAAAGGGAAAGGAGGTAAGTCGGAATCATTGGGAGAATCATGGGCAGAATTGGCAAAGGTAGTACAGGGCCACATAACATGCAATGGAAGAAAAGATGTGGTAAGACCTCGCCACCTTAAGTTATTGGCAGTATTAAAGAAAAAATGTTCTATAAACCTGCCTGTATTTTTAAATTTCTTATTGCATGATGTCGCCCAAAGTATAAGAAAGTCTCGTCATATAGACATGGTGGTAAGCCACCATTTCTTAATCATATTGATAGTGAGTTACAGTCTTTCCCAACAGCGGACTAGTTGGGAAGAATTGATATTATCAATTAAAAGAGGAATAGCCCTGCCTGCCCAAAAACGCAAAATAATTACTAGCACAGTAGCAGAACCATCAAAATGCAAACAATCCTCCAGGTTAAGGAGAAGTAGGGGAATGATAGAAGGTTTTCAGGGTAGCATTAGCCAACCCATAGAATTTCCTAGCTCGGAAGATGAAAAACCCCCACAACTTGAAGAAGGAAGTCATCATACCAAGGAGGAAGAGGGAAATGATGAGGAAGAAGGAAATGAGGAAGAAGAAGAGAGTCACCACACTGGTGAAGAAGAAGAAAGTCACCACAACAGTGGAGAAGAAGAAAGCCGCTATACCAATGAGGAGGAAGTAAGTTATCACACCTGTGAAGAGGAAGGAAGCAATGAAGATGAAAGAAAGGGAGCAGAACCTCCCGAAACCACCATTACAAGTTCACCTCAAAGCCCATTTTAGGAGGACCAATGGGCCCAAATTTTGGCCAACATGAGCGAATACATACAACCCCACAGCCCACTAAAATTCAACATTGAGATAAACCAATTGCAGGGACAAGTTGTTATTGGTGAAGATATGACCGAGGGGGTACCCGATGAAATAGAAGAAGAAAACCCTCAGGGAGAAACATAACTAGCTGGGGTTACTTCCCCTGAGAAATGCGGCCAGGAAGGCATGAACACTAAAGAAGTGTTCCAAACGGAAGATCCTTAGGGAACAGTAGAACTAGTTAAGGTTACTACCCCTAAAGAACGTAGCCAGGAGCATATGAACACTAAAGAAGTGTTCCGAGCATAAAATAGAGAAGCAATCCTGAGTGAAGGACCAGCTACTGAAAAGAAAACCCTACCTGAGAAATTAAGTATAGAGAAAGGGACAGTTGTTCCTCCCATGAGGAAAAAGAAGGTAACCAAACTTGAGAAGTTGTGGAGGGAATGACAGAAGCTTCAAAAGCTAGTGGAACAACTCAAATAGAGTATTAGGGTTCTCATAATGAAGACAACTCCCAAATGAACTCCAAAACAGAGGAACATAGACACTAAGAAAACCCCAAAGAAAATGAAAGTAGCCACCAAAGCAAAGCCCCAGAGTGCAGATACTATGGAAATCCAAGCTGAGTCCAATCAAGAAAACATGGAACAACAGACAGTTGTTCCAGAGACAGCTGCCCCAACTGAAAGCGCACAGGCATGCAGTCAAAACATTTTTATTGATCCTACTATAGCAGAACTCCAAAATGAGATGGCACAGGCTTGAAAGTAAGAGAAAAGCTTGAGGAAGAGACTGTCCTGAAAAATAAATATCAACAGCTATAGTAGCAACTAAAGGAAATTAGTGCATCAGAAGCTGAAGCCTATGATAAGTGTCAGAAGGTAAAGGAGAAAACTGAAAAGGTAAGGAATGAATTAAAAATGGCCCATAATCAAATGGATACTCTCTACTCCTTATACACAGATGTTCTAGCATGTAGATGCCCTGCCAAGAATTATGCTTTGTTTTTATTAGAAAGATATTTACAGTTGAAAATTAAAGTAGTTAGGGCAGGAAAGTCCATAGAATTAAACACTGTAGATGATTTTGTAAAATGCTGCAAACTCTATGGGGTTAAAGTCCAACATATACTATGCAAGTTCTATTTGCACAGTCTCATATTGGAAAATGATATTGAGATAAATCCCAACCCTTTTGTGGGTGACATCCAATATCAAGCATTTATTTTGTTTGTTGTCAATCAGTTGAAATGGCTCAAGGCCTATAATACTTTTCAGAGCCAAGAAAATGGGTTAGACCTTTGGGTTAGGGGTGAACCAAAACACCCATTACAACTATGGGCTAGGCAGAAGAGTCTAACGACAAAGGAGGGTGTGATCCAAGCATTGGGACCTGTCCACAAAGAAATTGCCTTGGATGGGGTAGAATATTTTCTCTCCATTAGAAACCAGGCCTATACAATAGCTAAGGTCTGATGGAAGATTTCCAATCGGAATATTCAAAACTGAGAGCCATTTAATTATAGAAATTTTGGATCAGCTGCTGATCGCCTGGTTCTCTATAGCAACCTCATCTTGAGGGAAGGCCCATTCTGGCTAGGTTGTAGGTTTCGAAGTCCCATTGTATGGTATCCTGCAATAGACTATAAAGCCATTTACGAGCTACCTGAAGGACAGAAAGGGCATATCTTTGAAGCTTTAGCTGCAAATCATGGTTTTAGACCTCTTAATGAAAAACCTTCTCCAACCTATTCTCTAACTGCTTTACATGTAAACTATGGTTTTCATGAGGACATGAAAAAGGATAAGCAGGGGGATATGTTGAGCATTGGAAAAGGTATGAATTCATCATGTATTTTCTCATCTTTTTCCTTTAAAAATAACTCTTTTTATCCTAGAATGATTCTTTATTGGAGGATTATGATAGAATTACAAAGACTCATGTCTATTGTGAAAATTGACTAAAAATTTCCTTTTGTTCTAAAAACAGGGTACAAATGAAGAAAACCATCATTCGAGCAGTAGAGCTAAAATAGGAGTAACTGTTGTTCCTCCATAAAAAGACCGTATCTAGACAATAAAAAGGAAATCCTAGTGTATAGCTAAAGGAAAACAGGGAATAGCATGTTTACAGCCTAAGAAGATCAAGCGCTAGCTAAAAAGTGAAAAGAAGCGAATCCCTCAAGATCTTTCAATCCTGAGGGATTGTTGTTCAATATTATCATGTTTCTTATTTTATCTGTCGAACTGTTATAAAAAGCAATGCCTTTAGAAATCAGGGAACATAATGATTTGATGAAAAGACACTGCTGTTGTAACTATGTCATTTCTTAACTCTCGTGATCAAAGAGCAACTGGTGTAACGCTATTGATGTTTTGATTAATACAAGATCTTGTTGTCATTGTATTTCTTAACTCTGGAGTAAAGCTCAGCTGTGTTTCACTGGTGGTTAAGGGCCCGACCCTGGTGGATTGATCTGCTGTCTGTATCATTACCTTTCGCTTATTGTTGTGTGATGGTTCATATTCTATTTTATTACAGTTTTTAAGTTAATTGGTTTACTGTGTAATTGATTATTGATATTGGTGTGTTACGTTGATGAATTGCATTGCTGTTATGTTTTAACAAGAATCTTAATCCCTGTATCATTTACCTTGTTATGCTTTACAAAGCTTTGATGTTCATCACTTGATTCCATTTTCTGTTCCGTTTGATTGTTGTTCATTTCAGATTGCTGCTTAACAGAGTTTGTTGTCGACAGGGTTTTCTGTTCAATAGAATTCACTATGTGATTCCATCAGATAGGATTTGCTATTTAAATTCATTAAATAGAAGTTGCTGTTCAATTCTTCTAGTTACAACGCTGTTCATTTACATTTTTTTTCAATTCCAGTTTTCTTTTCATTTCCGATTTATTATTTTATAGATTGCAAAGAGTTTGCTTTTAGAGTGCGTGCATATTTTACTTTCAATAGCAGTATTTAGTTCAAATTATATTTTCATTTAATTACTTTAAAGCAAGATTATCAACTGTAAAGAATATTGGTTATTTCTCCCACGTTATTAGATTGGTTATCTTGTTCTTACTTGATTTCATCAGTTTCTAAAGGAAGAGTTATCATTACTATATCCTTGACTAATACTTGCTGAGTGGATGATTGAATTTTCAAGCATTTAAGTTCATGTTATTGTAGCTAGACTTCTTTTCCAAGCATCTGTTTACTCTTGCATTTAGAACACTATACTACATATTGCAAAGAATTACTCTTAGATTGAATTGCAGCCTCAAACTGAGTACACTCTTGAAACAAAAATTCGTTCCCAGATTGATAATTAATGTAGGATAAATATGTTGGTATCCTGTGTTTTGATAGATTGGCTAACCAAAAGACAAGGCAACATCATAACCAATCTTTAGAGTTCTAGGATCTAGTCCTCCTGTTCTCAGAGAGGGATCTCTCAAATTTTTTGCAAAGGTATGTCTTGTTTGATTTTAAGTATTGATTTTAGACTAGTTATTAAGTGTAAGTCTTTGTTTGTTTGTTGGTTGGTTGAATTGGAATAGTAGAGCATGAAAGGTATAGGTAGTATAGATAGAAAGAAGAAGTTTCAAATTCATTGGGTAATGGAATCAAGAAGAGGCTTATAACAAGCTTATAAATGGATATGGGATATCAAAGGGCAAATCTAACTTGGTCATAGGATTCTTTAGTTGTTGTGAATGAGATGGACATTAATGATTTGAAAAGAGAGTTTGAATTCTCAACAAAGGGAACTTAAAAACATAACTTGAACATAAAGAGGTATTTGATAGACAGGGCTAACCATGAATTCTACAAACCACACTTTAAGCAAATGATGACTTCAAGACAACTTTTAAAATGAAATCTAAGATTCGGGAGCACATCCTATTTCCTCAAATATTTTATTTAAAAGGACTTAGAAAACATAAAAGATTCACTGATAATTGCAGTCATAGAAGAGGGAAAACCTAACACATCTATGATCACAGCTATAAAGACCTTTAAAACAATTGTTCAAGCAGGGACAAAGGGTATGATCAAAACAGACCTCCTTGGCTAACTATAAACAATGGTACTTCAAAGGGAGACTTCAAAAATAGTTTTCAAGTGGTAGCAGACAAGCAGGGAAAACCATAAATCATGATGGAACCAACTATTTGAACTATTAGAGAAATAAACAAGCATGGGGACTAAAGAGAAATATTAAAGACTCTAAAATACCTCAGCAGAAGAAAACATAAAACAGCGAAGGATAAACAAGTCTAAGGTGCTTCCAGGAGTCATTTCTTAGCCTAAACTTTTCATCCTACTGTAGTAAGCATTTATGAAGCATAATGAAAACAGGAAAAACAACAGATAGTTTAGAATACATCACCAACAACCAAGCTCAGGGATCCAATGATAGAGTCTTCTCAAGAACAAGCATGTCACAACATCATCAAGCTTCCATGACTTCAATTTCTTCTTCAACTTCAAAAATAGACTATGTATTATTTCAGAGAGTTTCAGTATTACAACTAGTGACCAACCAAAAACTTCTCATTTTATTTAGAAGTATTTATAGAAGAAATGAGGAGGTGGAAGAGTTTTTAGGATTGAAGTGTAATTAATTCTACACTAAATTCAACTCCTAGTCTTGAAAACCATGCAAGGAATAAGGTAGGAATGCATCGAATTACAACTCTATTTCATTTACTTTGTTTCTGCTTTTTTAGGCTTAATGGGTAAAATGATTGACTTTAAGTCCTATTTATCCTTTACAATAACTTCTACTGGCAATTGGGATATTTGTTTTGCTTGTAATAACTGTTCAACTGTCTTTGGCCTTAATGTTTCAGATTGAAATCTGATCTGGATATTCCTTTGAGGTAGAGAGGCTACAGGTGGCTCTCTGGTAGCTGAGGGATTCAATTAGCCTCTGATGTGGCATTGGAGGTCCTTTTGCTGATATTTTCCTTTGTTTTACCTTAAAACACCTTTGATTTGCTTTTGGTCTGTGTTTTAGGCTTAATTATCCTTGAAAATTTATCTTTAACCATCTTTGAACTGCTGACAGTGATAATCTGTTTTATTTGTGGATATTTAGGCCTTTGATTCCTTTAAACTCTGTTTAGAGCCCTTAATCTTCTGGTTATGCTCTGATCATTCAATTTGGTTGATGCTCACTATGTTCTGTTACTTACAAGTGTGCAGGGGATTTTTGTGGATTTTTTTGGCCGAAAAGTCGATGATCATGACCCATCGACCTTTCCAAACCATGAAATTTAACCCCCTGATCTCCTCAATTGGTAGTTAGGGCTATGAGGATCGTCATCCTTTCCCATAATAATGTAATTTTTCTGCGGGAGGGTTTTATATTTAAAATTCATTAAACCTGCACAAAAAAACACAAAAATTATTTAAATACTGCGAATTCATGGTTTAGAATGCTTAGGAGGGTTAGTGGAAGCGTTTCAGAGCGATGCAGAGGAAGTGTGAATGCAAGAAACAGGGGAAAAATCCTGGCAGGGCAGCTAACCAGGTCAATGGAGGTTTGGGAGCGAGGTTAAATCGAAACCGTTGATTTAGATTAATCAACGGTCAAGATCCTTTGACAGACTTTAGCGGGGAGAGGAGGGAAGCATAGGCGTTTGATGTTGTAATTTAACGCAGACCGTTATCTCTCAAAGATCAACAGATGTGATTAAAAGCTGAAGTCACTTCGTGGAGGGTGGTTTTGTGGAAACGGGAGTTGTTTTCGCAAAATAAATTGGGGGGTAGATGGTATTGCGAAAAAGAATGTGATACGATACATCTCTTGACGCATGTCCTCCCGAATACAGCCCTTTTCGCAAAAAATTTTGGTGTTAAAATGTAGCCGCAAAATTTTTGTGAAATAGAACGTCAGCCATCGGATCGGAGGGCCTAGATTTGACGGTGCAGGAATATTGCGATGGGAAAGCTACGGATGAGGGGTTCAGTGGGACCGACATTAATTTTGTCGTGCAGCAGGGTGTTTGAAAAGTGGATGGGGAAGATCGGGTGAGATCTTGATCGTTGGATTCTATGATCGGACGGTGGAGATCAAAGAGGATATGGGTTATAAGAATAGAGGAAAAGGCAAGGCGAGGGGTAATGTGGAGAATGGATAACCCGATGACCGTTGATCAATATAAATCGATGGTCCGGATTAATTCAAACCAAAACGTCGGGATAAATGAGAAATAGAGGAAAGGTTTGGGAGGCGTTTTTGAGCCCTTTAGCGCCCGTTTCAGGGCTTCAGGTCACATGAGGAAATGGCTAAAAGTCATAAGCCCTCGGGGGCTAAAATAACACATATAGTGTAGAAGGGCATTTTTAAGCCAAAAACAAGGATTTTAAGGCCAAAACAAAGTTCCGGTGGAGGAGATAGGAGTTTTTAAACCAAATGAAAGGGGAAAAAATGGTTTAAAATGGTCTCTGGAATGATATAGAGGTTAGATGAAGGGGTTTTGAGGCTTTTTATGAAGGAATATGAGGATGAAAATGGGTCCTCTTAAGCAGCTTTCTCTTGGTAAAACAACAGGTACTTTTAGGGTAAGGAGGGAAACAATAGTGAAGATTAAATCAATGGGTAATTATCATCAGAATACTTCAAGAACTCACAATTTGGATATGAAATTGTTTCTTGAAGCCTAAAAAATGATTTAGCCACCATTTGATATGACAAATTTTTATAGGTGGCTAACAGTGGCTCCACATGGGGATGGGATCTTCTTGAAGGTGTCAAGAATGTTAGCCATTGATATTTGGCTTTTCAGTAAACCAGTGCCTCATCCATTGGGAAGAAAATCTCTTTTTCTTCAGCTAACCTTTCTTTGATCAACTTCTTGAAAGATGATTAGAACATTTGATATCAGTAGAAAAATTCTTACCCAAACAACTACGTACACAACCTACTTCCTAACATTTTTTCTTCTTTCAGAGTGCATTTGGACTAGCAAACTCTCTTCAACAACATTTTATTCTTTTGAAAATAGGAAAATAATCTATTTCTACTCTTATTCCTCCATGAACTCAGTTTAAACATTGGATTTCATAAGTTTCTCTACCTAACTACTATCTGTTAGGATTAGACTATCTAACATAGTTTTATTCTCTATATTCTAAAACAGAAATTTAAAAGCAGCCAAGCCAAGATTAAGCAATTTGACTTGCTGCAGATAGATTAAAATTTGCAGAAAATTTAAAAAAAAATTTTGAAGGCTTAAGATCTGAAAATTAAAACCTCCTTCACTATTTCTTCAGCTTTGATTTTGAATTTGTTTGAGTTGTTTTTTTTTCTCTTTCTTTTTCAAGTTTTGAGCTTATTAGAACTAGTTCTCTTTCTGTCTCAAAGGTTCAATATTTGAGCATGTTTGAACCTTCTTTCTTCTAACCTAATCTACCTTACTGATAAGCCAAGATTGTGTTTTTTGGCTGATCTAATTCACTAACCTATCAACAGTAAATTGAAAACCTAATTAGTTATGATTAGGCTGTATGACTAACTAGAAGTGTGTTTTGTAGGAGTGGAATTTGAGCTTGCACACTTTCTATCTCTCTTTTTTGGTATGGGCTGTACCTTTCTTGTTTTTAAAATCTACCTTCTTTTCTTTTCTATTTTTTTTGTATTTTTCTTTTTACTTCAAGACAAAAATCAAAAACTAACTAAATGCTCAAAGGTGAGCTTTATTGACATTCCTATCTGACCTAATCTAATTTGGAATATTTACATGTTTAGCTGATGAAATCTCTTTTCCAATACAACCAATCTAGTAAATGATTCCATGATTGGTCCTTTTTCATCTCTTTGGGCAGGTTGGACAAACAAGGCTGCTTCCACTCCTTTTGCTTTTTAGTAGCAGTGCTAAATAATCTTCTTGCTTTTGGTAATACACTGCTCCTAATAACCTTTATCCCTTCTTCAAATGCCTTCAAGAAGTGAGCGTAGGGATCTTGAAACAATGTCTAGTTATGAATATTTGTAAGATGGGTTTCAACCAGGGTTATCTTTTTCTCCACTGGATCAAGGTTAATATTTTCTTGAGAAAGAAAAACTTCCTCATCTTCATTGTTATCTGAACTGGAGGACTCATCATATATTGCAGGGTTGTCCTCTTGTAGTCCTGGTATACTCTGATTAAATGGACTGTAATTTGTGAAGAGATCATCATGTTCTTGAGTAGGGCTATCTTTTATTACCGCAATCCTATTAGGAGAAGGGTCCTTATCTTCATCCTGCTCAAGAAATTCCTCTTCCTTTACAATCTCAACATTACAACTAATAGATTGTTGATTCCCAATTAGATGAAAGTTGTTTTTGATGGGCTGCATTTTTTTATTACTTCTTTCAAGCTGATGATAATGAAATTCATGACACCAATCCACTACTGGTTGTCCTGCATGATTAGTTTCCCTTTGGAGAATATCATCATCATCAGATTGACAAAAAATTGGAAAATCATTAGTATAAACAATTTTACCAATAAAAAATATTGGGTTATCAGTTTTTTTTTCTTTTAGCTGATCTACAAGTTTATTTTCTATTTCAAGACAACAAGATTCAGTAGGTAGATGAGCATAAGTGTTTTTTTCAAATGAAGTTCTGAGGGCTAGCTGTTTATTTAATATATGATCAATTTCTTCTTTTGTAAAAAAAGAAGGAATTTTTCTTTTGCTTTGGACAGAAGTACAACAATCCTCTTTCTCTTGTATTAATTGATTTTGAGGCTGGATGTCTTCTTGAGCCTCTTTTAGGGAAATAATATTTGTGCTTGCAGGGGAACTTTAAGAATTTTCTTCTTTTTCCTGATCTGTCTCAGTTTCAAACAACTCCTCATGATCTTCATGGCAGTGACTTTGAATATAAGGTTCATGAGTTGTTTCTAGTATATTGTCAGGATGCCATTCTTCTTTAATAATCTGAAATGAGTCATAACATAAAGGCAAAGACTCTTGTTGTGTTGTCTCTTCTCCTATTTCATATTTTGTGAGTTCAGGATGGCTTATGTTTTCCTCAACGCACTGCTCACTTTTTGCCTTTTCATTTTGGTCATAAAGTTCTCTTAAGAGTGTAATACAAGATAGAGGTATGTAGTCAGAAGTTTCTTGACAAATTTCTTCATTGTTTTCTTTGTAATCTTTCTCATCGTACATATTTTTCTCATTGTCTTGGTCTTGTAGAGGTTGAGTTTGTTTTTTATCAGGGAAAGGCATGAGTTGCTCTGGGTAATCAAAATTTGTATCAACCTCATGCCTATCCAATATTTTATCAAGTATATACACTATTTTTCCAATTAGGTTCAATAATGTGTTTAGTTTAGCTTCCCTATCTATAATTGGATTCATGTTTGTAATAAAGAGGTCACTGTATCTTATCAACCAGTTCAAGGTCTTCTACCAGTGGAGTCTCTAGGTGGAAGATTTTGAACTTTGTTGTCCACCAACAGCATGATTGGGTTTGCTCAATGCATTCCCAGGAGAGTTTACAAGGACTAGTGAAGTAATAGGCCTACTGGAGGCCAGTGGAGTCACCAGGTGGAAATTTTTTAGCTTCTGTGAAGGTAAAATGTGTTATGGTTCCACCACCATGTTTATTATGAAGCCAATCTAAAATATTTTTGAAGTTTGTATATTTCTATGGTTTTGAGAGTGTCCTATGTTTGATCTTAACACTTAGCTAAGGTGCTAAAACAAACAAAGTCTACTCTATGGCTTACTAACTAATTTTATTAGAGATTTGTAGGACTAAAGAGTTTATAATAGTTTTCTAAGCTATCACAGATTCAATATTTCCCTCCGTGATCACCATTATGTTGGTATCCTGTGTTTTGATAGATTAGCTAACCAAAATACAAGGCAACATCAGAACTAATATTTAGAGTTCCAGGATCTAGTCCTCCTGTTCTCAGAGAGGAATCTCTCAAATTGTTTGCAAAGGTATGTCTTGTTTGCTTTTAAGTATTGATTTTAGACTAGTTATTAAGTGCAAGTGTTCGTTTGTTTGTTTGTTGGTTGAATTGGCATAGTAGAGCATGAAAGTTCTAGGTAGTATAGATAGAAGGAAGAAGTGTCAAATTCATTGGGAAATGGAGTCAAGAAGAGGTTTATAACAAGCTTATCAATGGATATGGGATATCAAAGGGAAAATATAACTTGGCCATAGGATCCTTTAGTTATTGTGAATGAGATGGACATTAATGATTTGAAAAGAGAGTTCGAATTCTCAACAAAGGGAACTTAAAAACATAACTTGAACATAAAGAGGTATTTGATAGACAGGGCTAACCATGAATTCTACAAACCACACTTCAAGCAAATGATGACTTCAAGACAACTTTTAAAATGAAATCTAATATTTGGGAGCACATCCTATTTCCTCAAAGATTTTATTTAAAAGGACTTAGAAAACATAAAATAATCACTGATAATTGCACTCATAGAAGAGGAAACACCTAACACATCTATGATCACAACTATAAAGACCTTTAAACAATTGTTCAAGCAGGGACAAAGGGTATGATTAAAAAAAACCTCTTTGGCTAACTGTAAACAATGGTACTTCAAAGGGAGACTTCAAAAACAATTTTCAAGTGGCAGCAGACAAGCAGGGAAAACCATAAATCATGCTGGAACCAAAAATTTGAACTATTAGAGAAATAAACAAGCATGAGGACTAAAGAGAAATATTAAAGACTCTAAAATACCTCAGTAAAAGAAAACATAAAATAGGGAAGGATAAACAGGTCTAAGGTGCTTCCAGGAGTCATTTCTTAGCCTAAAATTTTCATCCTACTGTAGTAAGAATTTATGAAACATAATGAAAACAGGAAAAACAACAGACAGTTCAGAATAAATCACCAACAACCAAGCTCAGGGATGCAATGATAGAGCCTTCTCAAGAACAAGCATGTCACAATATCATCAAGCTTCCAAGACTTCAATTTCTTCTTCAACTTCAAAAATATACTATGTATTATTTCAGACAGTTTCAGTATTACAAGTAGTGACCAACCAACAACTTCTCATTTTCTTTAGAAGTATTTATAGAAGAAATAAGGAGGTGGAATAGTTTTTAGGATTGAAGTGTAATTAATTGTACACTAAATGCAACTCCTAGCCTTGAAAACCGTGCAAGGCATAAGGTAGGAATGCATCGAATTACAACTCTGTTTCATTTACTCTGTTTCTACTTTTTTGGGCTTAATAGGGAAAAATATTGACTTTAAGTCCTATTTATCCTTTACAATAACTTCTATTGACAGTTGGGATATTTGTTTTGTTTGTAATAACTGTTGAGATGTCTTTGGCCTTAATGTTTCGGATTGAAATCGGATTTGGATATTCCTTTGAGGTAGAGAGGCTACAAGTGGCTCTCTGGTAGATGGGGGTTTCAATTAGCATCTGATGTGGTAGTGGAGGTCCTTTTGCTGATATTTTCCTTTGTTTTACCTTAAAACACCTTTGATTTTCTTTTGGTCTGTGTTTTAGGCTTAATTAGCCTTGAGACTTCATCTTTAACCATCTTCGAACTGCTGACAGTGATAATCTGTTTTATTTGTGGATCTTTAGGCCTTTGATTCCTTTAAACTCTGTTTAGAGCCCTTAATCTTCAGGTTATGCTCTGATAATTCAATTTGGTTGATGCTCATTGTGTTCTTTTACTTACAGGTGTGCAGGGGGTTTTTGTGGATTTTTTTGTCTGAAAATTCGATGATCATGACCCATCGACCTTTCCAAACCATGAAATTTAACCCCTGATCTCCTCAATTGGTATTTAGGGCTATGAGGATCGTCATCCTTGCCCATAATAATGTAATTTTCCTGCAGGACGGTTTTATCTTTAAAATTCATTAAACTTGCACAAAAACACACAAACATTATTTAAATCCTGCGAATTCATGGTTTAGACTACTTAGGAGGGTTAGTGGAAGTGTTTCGGAGTGATGCGGAGGAAGTGTGAATGTAAGAAACAGTGGAAAAATCCTAGCAGGGCAGTTAACCAGGTCAATGGATGTTTGGGAGCGAGGCTAAATCGGAACCGTTGATTTAGATTAATCAACGTTTGAGATCGTTTGATGGAATTTAGCGGGGAGTAGAGGGAAGCATAGGCGTTTGATGTTGCAATTTAATGCAAATCGTTAGATCTCAGAGATCAACGACTGCCATTAAAAGCTGAAGTCACTTCGCGGAGGGTGGTTTGGTCGAAACAAGAGTTGTTTTCACAAAATAAATTTGGGGGTAGACGGTATTGCGAAAAATAATGCGATACTATAAATCTCTTGACGCGTGTCCTCCTGAATACCGCCCTTTTTGCCAAACTATTTGGTGTTAAACTATAGGTGCAAAACTTTTGCGAAATGGAACATTAGCCGTTAGATCGGAGGACTCAGATTCGATGGTGTGGGAAGATTGCGATGGGAAAGCTGTGTAGATGAGGGGTTTAGTGGGACCGACATTAATTTTGTCGTGTAGCAGGGTGTTTGAAATGTGGATGGGGAAGATCGGGTCAGATATTGATCATTGGATTCTACGATTGGACGGTGGAGATCAAAGAGGATATGGGTTATACAAATAGAGGAAAAGGCAAGGAGGGGGGTAATGCGGAGAATGGATAACCCGATGACCGTTGATCAATATAAATCGATGGTATGGATTAATTCAAACCAAAATGTTGGGATAAACGAGAAATAGAGGAAAGTAAGGTTTGGGAGGAGTTTTTCAGCCCTTTAGCGCCCGTTTTCGGGGCTTCGGGTCACATGAGGAAAGGGCTAAAAATTCATAAGCCCTTGGGGGCTAAAATAACTCATATAGTGGAGAAGGGTGATTTTAAGCCAAAAACAAGGATTTTAAGGCCAAAACAAAGTTTCAGTGGAGGAGATAGGAGTTTTTAAACCTAATGAAAGGGGAAAAATGGTTTAAAAGGGTCTGTGGAATGAAATAGAGGTTAGATGAAGGGTTTTTTAGGGTTTTTATGAAGGAATATGAGGATGAAAAAGGGGTTATTTTATGAGTAAAAAGGAGGGGTGAAATGATGGGAAAATGGGTCCTCTTAAGCAGCTTTCTCTTGGTAAAACAACAGGTACTTTTAGGGTGAGGGAAACAGCAATGAAGATTGAATCAATGGGTAATTATCATCAGAAGACTTCAAGAACTCACAATTTGGATATGAAATTGTTTCTCGAAGGCTAAAAAATTATTTAGCCACCATTTGATATGACAAATTTTTATAGGTGGCTAACAAAATACACGTTAAAAAAGACACCTTTTATACCTCAACAGTCTTATGCGTATTCTGTATTCCACTGCGAAATTTCTGTGTAAGTGTTTTACTGCATCTATATATGTTCTTTCCTATTTTTTCAATGTTGAGTTACTGTCTTGAAGTATATAATTATTGAGCACTATAGTACCATTAACCTTGCACACGTGGATGTGGAAAGAGGCCCATAAGTCTTGATCGAGGAGATCTGGACATCTTGAGGCAAGACGTAGCTCTAATTTTCTTATGTATCCTTTCTCAGGGTGCAGAAACCTAGTTCCAACACCCACCCATACTACTTTGGGTGAGACTTTGACCTGCACAAGTAGGTCACTGCCGAAAGAGCCAGTAGTATAGGGGTTTGTTGGCAAACGTTGAACCCCGAACCTGGGTTAGGACCCCTCGAGCCAACAGAAATTAAACTACAACCTTGTATAAGTATGGCTGAAATACAAAAAGAACAGAAGAAGAATGATATACAAGCCTTTCGGGAGAAAGGTTGGCCCTTCCTCCAAGAAACTAGCTCAGGATCAAGGGTCTTGACCATGCTACTGCAATACTGGGAAAAATAATGCAGTTTCTGCAAATGAGTGAGCAGTATATGATGCAGAAATATTTGGCCACATGCCAACATGTACATTATGCTCTGAAATATCCTATAAAAATCTTTCAAAGCAAGGGGAGCTCCCTCTGAAAGATAAGATTAGGAGTTGGTGTTGTAAGTCTCCCACTGCAACACCCTGCAACACAATGTTCCTTGCTATAGGAATAACACTGTAGCTGAAGGAGGATGCTTGGCCTCAAGCCTGGATGTGGGAAAATGAAGAACATAGCTCCTCCAAGATATCACTCAAGGAAGGAGAAGGAATCCCTAAGCAGGAATGCCTTGTGTTGAACATCACTACATACTCAACTCAACAACTGAACAATGCTCAATAGTCTAAGCAAACCAAAATCAATAATCCATAAGCTAACCCCAAATTTCTGCTATCTCCCTCCTTATAAAGTTTATGAGCCTCCCCACCTTGGTCCCACCCATTAGGGTTTCCAACACCACATGGTCTCTTTCCCTCCAAAACTACATTGTATCTCCATCAAGGTTGTTCCCCCATACTGCGTTGTTGATTTAGTCAACTTCACTGAATCAACATGATTCTCTTCCTATTCATACATGGAAAGTGGAAAATCTAGCCACTAGGATGTCCTCTTTTCATACCAAGAGGGTTTTTATGCTAATACAGGATAAGTATGGTTCTTTTTCCCTATTTATTCATCTACTAGGTGAAAATATCAAAATTTAATATTCCTATTAGTTGCATGCTAATTTTAGGAATATTACAAAGAACAGATTTCCACCATGGCAGATTTGTGCATGGAGATAATCCAGCATAGACATCCTTCAAACTCCTATGCCATATACCTAAAATAAAAATGGTTGCAATTTTAGATTAAGACACTAACATCTCATTGATAATTTCCTTTTCAAAATTACATGAAGTTTATTTAATTTTTCAATTAGTCCAGCATAGGATACAAGGCCAAGTTGGCATAATTTTATATGCACTATCTTGTTTTGACTGATTTAAATATTTGGGACCTTAACCCTAGGTTTGGGGACATGCAGTTGATGTCCTTAATCTCTTAATTGATCAATGAGGAGGCAAGGGAAGAGGAGGTAAAAGGGTGATAAGAAGAGAAGGAAGAGAGCCTCTACACATAAGGGTAGAACTATTTAGACCTAGGGGGGTCATTAACAATCGCCTCATGATAGAAAATGATGCCATCCTTGCAGATAAGTACCTCCACACCCAAGCACAATCCATTGCACACTTTGATGGCATTTCTAGAATGTTAGGGAAGCAATGTGTAATGGAAAGTTAGATAAGGTGGAATGGCCTCCCCCTTAGTCTCAAGAACATGGAATTTCATACACCAGAGAGATTTAGAAATGTCATAGATAGGGAACTGTTATAAAAAAGGGTTGTGCAGACAATGAATATCCAATGGCTTAGTTTAAAACTCAGTCCACCTTTGCCACTGCGACTGGGTGAAAGGAAATACCAAGTTGAGGAAGACAAAGTATGGGAGGAGGCATAAAAGAATGTTGCATTCTACCCTCTTGAGGGAACTCCTTCACTTCTTCCCTTTGATTTCAAAGTGGCCACTAAGGCACTAAAAGAGATGAAGAAGGAGGACTAAGTTTCTTAGAGGATGAGAAATCGTTTGGCAGGGGGGTGATGATAAGAACCATCATTAGGTATCTTTTGAGGGGTTAACTATCACCCTTTTAGCCTTATTAGTCTCTCTTTCTCACATTTAATTACATTATGGTCATATTTTTCTTAGTGTAGATGGTGATTAAGGGTTTTCATACTTCAATTCCTAATATAGTTTAAATTTAGGATAATCATGAAGATATGCCATTTTTGTTGAATATTGTGCAATCAAAGTTTGGAGTAGACAGAAAGGAGTGATTATCGAGGGGTTGACCACCACCGTAACTCCTAAAGGCGGCTAAATGATCCTTGAGATTCCCTCCAACAACTTGAATTCAAAGGCAGCCAAGAAAGTGTAAGATTGATTGAATCAAAGCTCCACTTGTCTCGAAGTCCAAGGGGAAAAATCACCTACTTTTTAGGGATTTGTTTGTAGCTACCCTTTAAGATAAATAGGGCAGATAAAGAGCTCATTAGGATTCGATTTTTGGAGATAGCTAGAGTACTCCTAGCTCTTTTAATAGATATTTTTGATTTTCATGTGCTATGCAACGATATTTTTTATGCAATAAAAAGAGTATTCAGTTCCTCCTTAACCAATTTAGTTTTAGAGAGCTGAGCTTGTGGGTTAGGGCCCAATCCATTCGCCTTAGTATCTCTTGTGTATTTTCTTTTACTTTCCATGCCATTATAGTTATTTTATTTCATGTGCTATAGTTATTTTGCTTACATTTTATCTTGTTGTGTTTATTTTGATTCCATTTCATGTTGTTGTAGTTAGGCTCTTGTATTTCATAGTACAGTAGCATATAAAACTCTAAAGTTGTGTGTTAAAGCCTCCCTCTCTCACCTCTTTCATTGGAGCCTGAGGAGGAAAGATATTCACCACATGCCCAAAATTTATTTCAATTTATGATTTCTTGGAAATAAAAGATAGGTTGCCTTGTTTACCATGAACATTTTGTGAATTATGAGTTAGTTTTATGTTTCATATGCATAGGTAGGTTTGCTTAAATTCAACTCATATTTTCCACCATTTTCATCATAAATATGTCAATGATAAATGCATGAAAATGTAGTTTTCTTGAAGGTTTGAGTAGAGTAGCAGAGGAAGATTCCACCAAAATTCCTAGCTCTAGTTCTCCACCTTCACCAAATTTCAACAAAATCACATTTAGCCGTGTTTTTTGAGATCTTCACGACAACACCGAAAGGCACCTTGGAGGTGCAGGATGAGAATTGAAAGAAGTTATGAGCTTGGCCAAAGGGTTGGATACCTTCCATACACCTAGGTCCACATTTCCTACCCCTTTCCTCACCATTTATGTCCTCAAAATATCCCTGGCTTGTTTCCTATAGCATTTTAGGACATCATGTAGTAGATCTTGTAATAGCACCAGTCAACCACTTCTTCAGCCCAAAAACCTTGTTTCACTCCACCTAAAATTGACACAACAAGACACCTTCATCTCTGAAACCATGAGTCCAAGAACTTCTTAAGCCACCACAATGCCTCCTTCTTTTACTGCAAAATAGAGTATTTACAAGCATATTTAGCTCATGAATAGATGCATTGTTAAACATAGTAGTCAAGCATGAAGTAGCTAGAGTTTCATTAGCCATTTGGCCCAAAATTTGTTCTTATATTAGTTTCCCTTTCCGCAAGTTCAATTCATCACTTTAGTTTATGAATGCCACTTAGTTTTGTTAGAAATTTACTGCAGAAATAAAATATTTACCGAGAGGAATAATAATCATGAAAAAGAACTAGCAACAAAACGTTAACATAAGCACATATGTTTATCCAGGAAAACCCCAAACTCCGGGGAAAAACAAAACCAATGAAATTTCATTAACCATTGGCCAAAACCCAGGAAAATCCGGCCAAGTGAGCCTTCACTACTCACCTCTAGGCTGACATTAGAATGAATAACAAATTTTGTGGCTCCATTACATGTTACAATACCATGGGCAAACATGGGTGCACAATACCATGTGCCCCAAAACCACTACTATTTACCCTAGTCAACATTGACTCTACCCCGAGTCATGTTTACCTAACAATTCCCCCCTTAAACTTGACTTGGGGATTATTGACTAAATCCATCCAAACCTGCTAAATGAGACAACCCCGCTCACTCTAGCTCTTCCCCCCTCAAATTTTTACCTAGGGTAATTGCTAATTTGACATCCCCCCTATCACCTAGGTATAATCTATAATTTACCAGTGATTCCCCAGGGGTACACATGCCATACTAGGTCTTACAATAGTATGCCCATTTACATGTAATAAAATTAACTCCATTATATATATATATATATATATATATATATATATATATTTTGTTTCATTGTTGCTATTCTTTGTATGAACATTATCTACATTCATTCATGATGTCCTCTCCAAAGAGGACATCATAATTATACATGAATCTTCCCAATTCTCTTCTCAACCATGTACCACCACACTATGATAATTATTTGATTGACTCATTCCATAAAATCATCAAATACTTTGTATGCAACCAATGCCCATGGTTGCTTTCAATATTCATGTGTAGACTCATTTGCGCCCTTGACCAGTGGATCGTTCAATCCAATCACCATCGAGTGCCCTTCTCTATTCACAATGCAAAGAGATATCCAATCTAACCACTCAATCATGCTGCAATTCACCTTTTGTTATTCTTTCTTGGCCTTACATCTTACTCTTGCTGTACCATTCAAGATTAGATCTACCTATGCCTGATTGTCTCGCTGCAAGTGCCTTCGCTACTTCATCGTTTCTTGATCCACAAATGTCTGGAACTATGCCCTCTACGATTTTGCTGGACCATTCTGATTTTTGGTTCTCATCATTTAAAAAATGTACAGATTTAAGCAGGACCGCAGCCCAAAAAAATGTGAGAGGACGAGCCCACGTATAGCCTTGGCACACTGTATTTTTCCTCCACTATGGCATCCTCTTGAGAAATGACAAGTAGATAAACCAACTCTATCGCAACTGTTATCCTTTACTGGGCTCTTCTTACCATTGCTCCATGCTCAGATTATTTGAATGCTTCTCTAGCTAGGACTTAATTTTAATCCTACTTCTAAATCGGTGGCTTCGATATCTTATGCTCGAACATCCTGAATTCGATCGAACATTTGACTTCCTGACAACATAACAATCCTCAATATGCATATCTGAATAGACACATCATGGGATTATTGTCAATCCCTGCGACCACCTTGAAGGGATAGTGTTTCATTTGCATCATTGGGTTGTTCAATCTCATCTTGATCATATTGCTACACTGCCATGCAATCGATTCTAATCCCCCACCATCAAGGAGTCCATGCCAACTAGACAGTGACATCTTGATCTTGTTTCCAATGCTCCCTCTATGCCCTACTTTCTTTCTTCTCACAACAATAACCAGATCTCACATTCATCAACACCGCCATGGCACTTCATCACTAATGTTTTTCCATCCATTACATGATCTCGCTCGTTAGCCATATTCCTAGGACCACCCACATATCCAGATCTCAAATTGAGGAATATATCCATGTTTTTTTTTCACGTCATTCTAGTGTGACCAAGGCTGTAATTTCATTTCGATCAACAACCACCTTATCTCAATCTACCTCTATAGAAACATTGGCTCACCAACGACAACTTCACATCATTTTTTAATATCATGCAGATCTACACATGACTAGAAAACAACAGGCTTCACGCATTCTGGAGAAAGATTCATCGATAATGCAGAACCATTTATGGGATCTAAAATATATGCAGCTCAAGCCTGACATTGAGTTCTTTAGCGCAGATCTGAACGTTAAGAGAATCCCTTCTCAACTCCATTGCTTATTTTTCCCACTGATCTGATTCTTCAACTTTCAAACATGGATTCAACATTATATATTCCAGCATGGATCGTTTTTACACGCTCAGCCATAACTCGTTTCTCAGCTACGAGGATCTAGCCATTTGGTTTGAAATCTAGATCTGTATCAACACAACAGATCATATCTCCATTCACAGGCCAATAAAACCATGACAATAGAAGCATCCCTATGAAGCCAAATATGGCTTTGATACCAGTTGTTATAAATTTACCACAGAAATAAAATATTTATTGAGAGGAATAATAATCATGAAAAAGAACCAAAAATAAAACATTAACATAAACACAGATGTTTATCTGAGAAAACCCCAAAATCCGGGGCAAAACCCAACCAATGAAATTTCATTAACCATTGGCCAAAACCCTGGCCAATCTGGCCAAGTGAGCCTTCACCACTCACTTCCAGGCCTACATTACAATGAAGTCTTTCTAGCCTTTTATAGGCTCCATTACATGCAATACCATGGGCTAAAACCATGGGTGTACAATAAAATGTGCCCCAAAACCACTACTATTTACCCAAGTCAACATTGAATCTACCCCGAGTCATGTTTACCTAACAAGTTTAACTCTATTTCTTGCATTTGCCTAATTTTGGGTTACCTTTCTTGCAAATATCTAGATGAGTGTATATTCTCTAGAATAGTTTCTTTATTGCTGATAGAGTAATGATCATGATTTATTTTCAGTCTTAGGTTTCATTTAGAATTGTGACTAACTTCACTCCCTAGAAGAAACCCTAGCAGTAGCACCTCTTCGTAGAAATAAGAAGAGGATGGAATGAGCAGAATGCATTTGTTATGTATATAGCTGTAATGTTCCAAATTTTTTTGACAATAATTTGGAACATTAATGTTTGCTGATTTCACTTAGGAAAGAAAATAAATGGGTAAGGAGGCCCATGCATAATGATATTCTCAATAAAATCCCTCATAGTATGAAAGGGGATCATCGTTGGAGCTGGTTTTCACACTCTCATGTGTGAACAGGGTTATTTGCAAGTGGACAAGGTCCAGTTTGACCAAGTTAACAACACTGCTATAGGAGGAGTGGCTTACTTATGAAGCCAACACAATGTGAATGAGGAAAGGGATATTTGGTGGAGGAAACCCTAATGGATGGGGTCCATGGAGAAAGAGCTTTCATTTGTTTAAAAGGAGGACAACCATTGTTTCTCATGCTTGTATTATTCATCTCATTGTCTAGTCAAACAATTGGAGCATTATTTGCTGCTTAGCAAGAATTGCCAGAGGAATTCCTGTTTAGGATTCCTTATCCTTCTTGAAAGGTCTCTTGAGGGATTTTTCTTCATTTTCCTCACATCTAGGCTTGATTCCAAGCATCCTCCATCAAGACAGCGTTATTTCTGCAACAAAATAATACTGTGTTGCTGGGTGTTGGAGTGAGGGTTCACTACACCATCTCCTTCAGCTAGTTTTCAGAGGGGGAGTCCCTTTTTCCTTTGGGATATCAATTTGGAGGCATCCTGGAGCTTATTGCAGATTTTGGCATCATGGCCAACTCATTCCATAGCCCTCAAATCTAGTTCCATCCAGTGATTGCGTTATTTTGAGAGGATCATTTGCAGTGGGGCTCTTGCAGAGTATTGGAGAGAGAGATCTTTGGTGAAGGGAACAACCTTTCACTTGAAAGATCCATTGGAGGAGGCACATTTAGTTTGAGCATTAGATTCATCCATCTCCATCCATTTCTATTTCTGAGTTGTTGGAGCTACCCAACAACTCCGACATTTCTCTAGAATTTCCATTTGGTATTTTTTGCAAACAATCCTTTTAGGGATTGTGCATTATTGTTTCCAGGGGTTGAGATATTTCTCCTCCTATTGTATTTGAGCCATAAATTTACATATTTTTGTATTGACACTTTTATGCAGCAGTTTCCCTTCATAGACTGCGCAGTCATATCTTGAGCATGCATATGTAGTAGCTATTTTCTTATCATTTATGTACTTGTCTCTTGAGGTTGGGCATTGCCTATCCTGTGTAGCATTTCCTCAAGATCTTGTATATATTTGTTGCTTCTATTATTTAATGAGAGGGCTATGATTTTCTCTTACATTTATATGAGTTGAGTGTTGTTGTTGCTTCATTTTTGTGCTTGCATATTGCTGGAGCTCTAACTTTAGAAAATCTTGAGATATTCTAATTGTTGTAGAAATTTCTTGAAAAAGGAATATTACAGTGGTATCAAAGCATGATCTCTGGCCATGCCAGTGGATCTCAGCCATCATTCTATCAAGGAGAGAGAAGATGAAGAATCCTCTATATGGAGAAAATAGGGAAGAAGAGCTTACAAAGCTTCTTCCAAAATATGTACAGAGCATTCATGAAGAATTTGAGGAGCTGATGAGGGAGATTGGTACAGGATCTCCAAGAGGGTTTGAAACTGAGTCAAACTCTAGTTTTTATTATGGGAGATGTCAGCATGCAACCACACCCTATAAGGTACAGTGCAGTCACATGGCCATCTTTGCCATGGGAGGAAACTAAAAAGGAGGAATGCCGAACAAAGGAACTCTTAGAGGTTTCTTGCATGGATATGAATCTCAAAATCAAAAGTTTAGAGATCATATTACTTTCCTGGAGTTTGGAAAGATTATGGTGAGGAGGAGCAAGCAATATGATGAGGATAGATTATTTCTATCTATCTTTGATGGTTCCCCTACTTGTTCAGCCACTGCTTGGATAGAAGAGCTAGACACCTTTTTGCAGCAGCATCAGATTACTGAAGATGAATCCATCAGAGTAGTAGCGCTGCACCTAGGAGGTGTTGTGGTTCCATTGTTTTGTCCAGATTGGCAAGAACAAAAGACTAGACAACATCAAACCACTTTGGGATCCTAGGATCTAGACCTCCTAGATCAAGAGAGGGATCTCTCTATAAATATAAAGAATGAATGTATCTTTAAGGCTCAAATTGAGGTATTAGGCTAGTTATGAAGCACAAGGGTTTGTTTTGATTTTTTTGTTTGGTTGGATATAATTAACTAAGAAGGTTATGGAAATGAAAAGGAGCAGAGTAGCAAGATGTTTCAACATGGGAAGATAGGTCAAGAAAGTGTCAATCCATTGGGCTATGGAGTCATAAAAGGGAATTACTTGCATAACAACTATCCAAGGGTTTCCATAGGGCAAGTCATTTATACCAGAGGATAGTTTTAGATAGATGGTGGAATGGAACATTAAGAAGTGAGGTGAAAGAAAGAAACCAAAGTGCAGTCTAAGATCAGGTCAGATGTCATTTAAATCTAGGCTTGCTTTTGACATACTTCGAAGGAAACTCTCAACAAAGACACAAAGGGTAGCTTAAGATCAGGTCAGATGTCATTTAAATCTAGACCTGCTTTCAGCATACTCTAAAGGAAAAAAATCCAGCAGTCCTCATAACCACTTTCAGATAGTAGAAAACATTCAAGATTAAACATAGAGCAAGGCCTAAGATCAGAGAATGTTAGGTCCCTATATTACTAGTATAGTCCCTTATTGTTGTTAGTGTAACCCCCTTATTGTTATTATTGTACCCTTGTAACCCCCATATTGTTATTATTGTGCCCTTAAATTATTATTGTTAGGTCGGATACAATTACATTGTGGCCCCACTAGGATTACATTATGGCCCCATGGACTCCTATAGATAGAAAGGAGGTTTTGGAAATTGTATCATCCAATAATTGTTAATTTATGTAATATATTGGAGGTTTCACCCTAAAAGTGGCTTATTTCTAAGGCGTTGACATCTCTTTTTTTCTATTTTTGGAGCTGGTTACACAACATTTGGTATAAGAGCTTTGGATTGTAGGGTTTCTCTGCTCCAAACAGGTCATTGTGGAATTTTCGCTATAAATTTTTTTATATGAAGTTTCAAAAGCTGAAATTCATAGGGTGCGAAGCTAAAATCATGAGGAACATTGTCAAAAAATTTCAGATCTTGTTTCGCAATATTTTCGGAGATATGATCTTTGGAAGGTAGTGCTTTTTCAGGCTCCTGAATTTCATCTCAAAGAGGTGATCATGGGAAAATCTTCATAACTCTCTCTCTGAGCATCGGATTGTAGTTTCGTAAAAATTGGTCGCTAGAAAACAAAATGTAGTTTCTTGGCTATCGATTTTAGAGCTGAAGGATGAAACAGTGACACGTGGAAAGTCATACAAGTTCGCTGTACTGAACCAATCCATAATTAGGTCATTGTGGGAGATTGGACACAACTTTGTCTTGGAGAATCCAAATTAGGTCAGACCTATGGCATTCAAAATAGAACTTACCCACTGAATATTCTACATGGGAGGATGAGAATTTTATATAGAATCACCCACAGCTACTCAAGCGTTAAGGACAACACGTTTTTGACGGAAAGGGGCATGTTAGGTCCCTATATTACTAGTATAGTCCCTTATTGTTGTTAGTGTAACCCCCTTATTGTTATTATTGTACCTTTTTAACCTTATGTTATTGTTGCCTTGTCAAATTATTGTATTTTTGGAGGTAGGCTATGATTAAATTTATGTTACTAAGTTACATTACATTGCATGAATATCCATATATATAGAAAGGAGGTTTTGTAAATTGTATCATCCAAGAATTGTTCATTTATGTAATGTATTGGAGGTTTCCCCCTCGAAGTGGCTTATTTCAAAGGTGTTGATATCTCTTCTCTTCTATTTTTGGAGCTGGTTACATAACAGAGAAAGACTTTTAACCTTCAATGATTTTGACACTAACTCAAAGGGATCTTAGAAAGGCTAACTGTCGGAAAAGGACCCTAGTGAGACAGGGCTAACTCTAATCTCCCAATTTCCCAATTATTTCAGCTGAAACCAGACAAGAACATCTAAGAAACAGATTCTAAATTCATACATCAGTAAGCATGGGAAAACCAACATATTTGACTGGTTAAATTATATTGAATTTTTTTTTAGATTACACAATCAGAGGAAAACATAAAGATAAAGATTTGACAGTGAGACTTAGGGTACTTCCAGCAGTATATCCTAATCTATGCTTGCTATTCTTTATCAAATAATAATGGACAGTATGATAAAACATGAAAGGAGACATTTCCATTAAGGAAAGATCACCAATAATATAGACCAGGATCCTATGAATCTGCTTGTTCAATTGATGTGAAAAACCAGTCACATACTCTGAATCCAATGGCTCTTTATAGTCCAACTTCTCTTCCCAGCCTACTATAATAAAAACTACTCAACTAATTCCCCTCTATAACAGTTCAAACAGTCAAAAAACCCCCAACAACCAACAACCTTTATAATGAATTTTCGATGAATACTTATAGGTGAATGAGGAAGTGAAGTAGTAGATGTAAACTTAATTGATTCATTAAGACAGAAGGGAGGAAGGTCGAGTGCCCATTCTGCATAATGGCTCTTCATTAACTTTGTGTACTTTGTAGTCTGGTCTAGAAATCTTTGTCAGATTGACAATAACTTTAGATATGTTCTTTAAAGTACTCTTCTGGATGTATTACTCTGTTTTGTCTTCTAAGATAAGTAAGGTGACTGAAGGTATCTCAAGTCTTCCATACTTCCATAACTTCTGTTCTAACAGTTTTAAAGCCTCTGTCAGCACAATAACTGTTTCTGGTGCTCGATGGAACATGGAGGAGGTCGTGTAGATAGTCCTCCTTAGGAAAAAAAACATTCTGCTGATATGAAATCACTGATATGGATTGTTTATGTGCTCCAGGCTTTGTAAATCCTCTTTGATCATTTTAATGGTCTTCATCTATGTCTTTGTCCATTAAACACTAGATTATGATTAAATCTTAACATTAGGCTTTAATCCTTTAATTCTCTCACTGATACTCTTTAAGCTTTCTTCTGACCTGTTTCATGAATACAAAGGCTGCAAGGGTGCTAGAAAGGTTAAATTCAAGGTTAATAACCCTGATCTTCAATAAATCATGCTCTTAAACCTGCAAAATATGAAAATATGTTATGAAATTGATGCAGGAGCATTAGGCAAAGAGAAATACTTTGTATTTTATTAAAACTTAGGGGTTTTTAAGTTTTTAGAGGAGCTATATTTTTATAAATTATTTGAGTGGGTTTTATGTATTTTTAATTAAATATTGTAAATAATTCTCAAATATTTGAGAATATGAGAGATTTGAGCAGTTGAGGATGTAAAGGGATGAGAAATTTTTCTAAATATTAATTTAGAAATTAGTTTCATTAATTATGGATGAGAGAGGATCCTTAGGGATTGAAGAGTGATTTTAGGATTTTGTTGAGAAGTTGAAGGGATTGAGCTTAAATTAGATCATTTTAAAATTGTATAAATTATTAAGCCTCAAAGGCATTGAAAATCAGTGAGAGAGTGAGAGTGTGAGTAGAAAAATAGAGTAGAAGCAGGGCTTTTGCTTGTAAGCCTGCGGGCAATTGTAAAGAGCCAACGATTGAAAATTAGGCCAAAGAAGAAGCATGTTGATGTAAGTGATGTTTATTAATGCAGAATTTAGATTTCTGAAGTTCATGTTCCATTATTGAGTCTGTGTAGAATTGATTGGGTAATTTAGCATCAAAATGAATCGATTCTGATAGAGGGAGAATTCTGTTTAAGACATTGGGTGAATCACGTGTTTATGGTATAAAAAGGGTTTTGAATCCTTTTGAATTGTTGAATTATATGGTTTTGTTTAAATTGAATGCAATGGAAATTTTTACTGAGGTTGGGTTAATATTTCACAGTTCTGTTAACAAATATATGAAGTCCAAGTAGATTTTGGAATGAAACAGAAGTTTATTGAAGTCCGACTTCAAATCAGTTGGGACTAAAATTTTGAGATCGAGCATGTTTGAATTTTAAGTTGAGATGCTGTTGTGAATTGGCATCGAATGGAGCAGATCTGTAGCATCAAGTAAATCGGAGATAGACAAGACTGGAAGGTCGGTTTTGTGTTTAAAACCATTGTATAAGCATTCTGGTTTGATTAGCAAGAATCTATGTGATTCTGGCTTTAAAAGTTACCAATGAAGAATCTGTGATGTTGTTGAAACACAATCTTCAACATAGAGAGCAATTCATTTTGTTTGTTAATGTTGTTGAAACACAATCTTCAGCATAGAGAGGAGCAATTCGTTTTGTTTGTTAATCTATGATATTTCTGAAACACAATCTTCAGCATAGAGAGAAAGCGATGAATTTCTATGTGAATCGAATTAAAGTCTGTGTAATTCGACTTCAAAGAAATCAAAAATTTAAGCCTTGAAGAAGCAGTTTTTCAGCCAACAAACGCAGAGCTCTGGCATATTAAAGTTCAACGTTTCAGAAATTTCAGTTCTATCAGTTTAGTGTTGTGACAGGTAATCGATGATGTTGAAGTCCTGTTTGCAGCATTTTGAAATAACGCAATTTCCAGTGAAAGTTCTGCAAAGTGAAGGATGCTAAACGCAAGACTGGGTTGAGTCTGGTCGGAGATTCAAACCGAGAGTAGAGTCGATAGACTGTGATAGAGTATTAGCGCAGAGGAGATATCAATCGAAGGATCAATTTGATTACAGAATGGAAGATTTTGCTGCATGGTAAATTGCCAGAGAAATGTGGATTGGAAGTTTAGCCAATTTCAGGAATGCACGCTGCTGGTATGAGCCAGCGCTTAACATTTGTATGGTGGCCAGTTAAGTTTGATTAAATAATAATTGAATAAGCGTGATTCAATTTGAAGCAGTTTTGGTCACTGGCGCCATTTGAAATCAGGTTTGTAAGTATTGTATGGATAGACCAAGACTTGCATTGAACAAGGTGAAGGTAGAACATTAATATGGAATTTCTTCGAGGTAAGAGTAATCTATTCAAGGATTAATTTTGAGCTTCCGCAAAAGTTTATGAAATTGCAAGAAAGTGGACTTTCTTGACATGAAACAGGAATTGCCATTTTATATGCATGGTATTGGGAAAGATTCTGGGTATTGTAGGGTTTTCCCTGCATCAAGTGGTATCAGAGCAGGAAGGGTCTGTTGAAATTGAAGAATTTTTATTTTTGTTTTTCTGAATGAGTGCAGGAAGGTTCTGTTGAGAACTGAAGTGTGTTTTATTTAAATGTGTGATGAAAAATGAAATAAAGATCATATTATAAATCTGATATGCAAAGGTACACAATTGCAGTGAACAGGATTGCAGAAATGAATGGAGGACAAGATCATGCAGGATCTTAAAGGTGAGATAATTTTCTGATTTGAAATTTGTGATTAAGGGTTATGGTTGCAAACAAGATGATGGAAGTGAACCTAACATTCAGCTAAAGGCTGGATAGGGAGGACAATTGTAGTGTTCTGAAGAAAAGGTGAGTGAAAGAGATAGCCTAGAGAGAGCAGAAGAGAGTGCTCAAGAGGTTCCAGAGGCAATGAAACAATACTTACCAAAAGACCAGGTTCAGTGAAGCGGATTGGTGAGGTAAGTGGCAGCAGGAGGGCTTGATGTTGCAGAGGCTAGTGCAACTCATGGTGAGTGATAAAATCATAGAAAAGATGATCATGGAGGATCAGAGAAGAGGTTCAGAGGAATGCCATAGAGGTGAGATGACTGATAAAGTCAGACAAAGAGAAATTGTAGTAATGAAGGTACAATTGCAGGTACTACAGGAATGGCTGCAAGATCAAGAAAACCAGAAAGGAGGATGGATCTTTCCACTGAAGGGAAAGAGAGTGATTTGGAAACCATTGCAGATGAGGTTGAGGCAAAGTGTGATTGTCTTATTGAATAAGGAACTTAGAGTTCTTGAGCCAGAGATGGAATTTGAAGATTCCACATGTAGATCTATTCAAAGGGAAGTGTTGGAGGAAACAGTCAAGACTGAAAAGTCTTGTGGTTTTAAAACTAATAAGTTGTGTATGTTTGCAGGTACAATACAGGGAGATGAGAAAGCTTTAAATTTTGTTAAAGAGCAGGAGAGATAATTGAATCTAAAGTCTGTTCTGATCAATGCTGAGATAGCAATATCTTAGGAGGAAATGAAGAAAAAGAAGTCTAATCAGAGTATTAAAGCAGAAGAAGGAATACCATCTGATGATGAGTCAAAATCCGGTGAAGGTATAGAAAATTGTGTGAAGTTTCCAAGTTCTACTCCTAATGAAATTATTGAATTGTATAGGAAACTAGATCTTCAGAGAAGAGAAATGGAGAGGCAGAGAACTTACACACAGGATAATTTGCTGAAGAAGCAAGATAAGAAAGTTTTCATGAATGAAAGTTATGAAGCAGAGGATGGAAAGAAGGAGAGACTAGCTGACAGTCTCATGGTGGATGAAAATCATCATACTGATGTGTTGAAAAAGGAGTTGGAAAGGAACTCAGAGCAACATACTGAAGTGTTTCCAGAGAAAGCTAAGGAGAAAGCCAGTAAAGATTTTCTGAGTCCTGAAGAAGACTTGGAACTGTAGAGAGAAAACTTGGTGACTGAATCAACAAGTGAGACCATTTGGTCTTGTGATTTTGAAGCTGAAAATTTGATTGTGTTTACAGGTGATATAGAGGGCAGTCCATCACTTGGAATTGTCTTGGAAGAAGAAGAATTGTTGCAAAAAGAAGGTGAGACAATCATGTCTCATAAGCAGAGGCTCGTTACCATGGGTGACAAGAAAGAATTGGTTTGTCTATATAGCCAAGAGAGAATTGTGGGGCAAAATTTTGGAACTGCTACAGTGTTTGAAGAACTTGATTTGATTGCCAGAATCAATCAAGATGATGATGGACAATTATTGAAGATTTTCAAAAGAGGAAGACGAATGTTATGCTGGAACTAATTTGCAGCATGTTGATGAAATACTTGAAAAGAAATGTTTGCTGAAGACATTTGAACCAGAGAAATAAGTTACAGGAACTGAAGTAAATTTGCTTGAAGTTGTGAAAGGAGTAGATACTAGTTTGTTAAAATTGATTTTTCTTGCTAGTATACAAACAGAGATAAATGGATATGTTACTGCGGGAAGAGAATTAGATGATAATTTATTTCCTGCAGATAAATTTGTAGGTGATGAGAAAAATAATGTTGCAAAGGGACATGAAGTATGGGAGGCAGCAACATGTGGGGTAGCAGCTGCAGGAGTAAAACCAATGTTAGCAACATGTGGGGTGATATCTGTAGGAGTAAAATCAATGTTATCAACAATCGGGGAGATGACAGCTGAGACAACATTAGCGGCAACAACAGGAAGTGAAAGCAGTAGTAGTAGGTTGGACATAGAGATTGAAAGCATTAGAAGACTGATGATGAAGGTGTCTCAGAGGCAGGAGACAACAACAAGAAAGAAGAGAAATTTCAGCAAGGGAAAGACAAAAGCAGAGTATGAAAGCATAGCTGGAGGCAGGATGTAGAACAAGATATGGAAACCTGGAGAAAAGCAGCAAGCAACAGCAGATGATGACTTGTAGAGAAAAGTGTGGGATCCAGGTGGACAAAGATTTAAAACGCATGATCAGGAGGTCATGATCATTTTCAACCTTGGGAGTCTGATGCAGGAGCATTAGGCAAAGAGAAATACTTTGTATTTTATTAAAAATTAGGGGTTTTTAAGTTTTTAGAGGAGCTATATTTTTATATATGATTTGAGTGGGTTTTATGTATTTTTAATTAAATATTGTAAATAATTCTCAAATATTTGAGAATATGAGAGAATTTGAGCAGTTGAGGATGTAAAGGGATGAGAGATTTTTCTAAATATTAATTTAGAAATTAGTTTCATTAATTATGGATGAGAGAGGATCCTTAGGGATTGAAGAGTGATTTTAGGATTTTTTTGAGAATTTGAAGGGATTGAGCTTAAATTAGATCATTTTAAAATTTTATAAATTATTAAGCCCCAAAGGCATTGAAAATCAGTGAGAGAGTGAGAGTGTGAGTAGAAAAATAGAGTAGAAGCAGGGCTTTTGCTTGTAAGCCTGCGGGCAATTGTAAAGGGCCAACGATTGAAAATCAGGCCAAAGAAGAAGCATGCTGATGTAAGTGTTGTTTATTAATGCAGAATTTAAATTTCTGAAGTTCATGTTCCATTATTGAGTCTGTGTAGAATTGATTGGGTAATTTAGCATCAAAATGAATCGATTCTGATAGAGGGAGAATTATGTTTAAGACATTGGGTGAATCATGTGTTTATGGTATAAAAATGGTTTTGAATCCTTTTGAATTTTTGAATTATATGGTTATGTTTAAATTGAATGCAGTCGAATGTTTTACTCGGGCTGGGTTAATATTTAACAGTTCTGTTAACAAATATATGAAGTCCAAGTAGATTTTGGAACAAAACAGAAGTTTATTGAAGTCTGATTTTAAATCAGCTGAGACTGAAATTTTGAGATCGAGCATGTTTGAATTTTAAGTTGAGATGTTGTTGTGAATTGGCATCGAATGGAGCATATCTGTAGCGTCAAGTAAAGCGGAGATAGACAAGACTGGAAGGTCGATTTTGTGTTTAAAACCATTGTATAAGTGTTCTGGTTCGATTGGCAAGAATCAATGTGATTATGGCTTTAAAAGTTACCAATGAATAATCTGTGATGTTGCTGAAACACAATCTTCAGCATAGAGAGCAATTCGTTTTGTTTGTTAATGTTGCTGAAAAAAATCTTCAACATAGAGAGGAGCAATTCGTTTTTTTTGTTAATCTATGATATTGCTGAAACACAATCTTCAACATAGAGAGAAAGTGATTAATTTCTGGGTGAATCAAATTAAAGTCTGTGTAATTTGACTTCAAAGCAATCAAAAATTTAAGCCTTGAAGAAGCAGTTTTTCAGCCAACAAACGCAGAGCTCTGGCATATTAAAGTTCAGCATTTCAGAAATTGCAGTTCTATCAGTTCAGTGTTGTGACAGGTAATCGATGATGTTGAAGTCCTGTTTGCAGCATTTTGAAATAACGCAATTTCCAGTGAAAGTTCTGCAAAGTGAAGGATGCTAAACGCAAGACTGGGTTGAGTCTGGTCAAAGATTCAAACCGAGAGTAGAGTCGATAGACTGTGATAGAGTATTAGCGCAGAGGAGATATCAATCGAAGGATCAATTCGGTTACAGAATGGAAGATGTTGCAGCATGGTAAAATGCCGGATAAATTTGGATTGGAAGTTTAGCCAATTTCAGGAATACATGATGTTGGTATGAGCCAGCGCTTAACATTTGTATGGTGGCCAGTTAAGTTTTATTAAATAAGAATTGAATAAGCGTGATTCAATTTGAAGCATATTTGGTCGCTGGCGCCATTTGAAATCAGGTTTGTAAGTATTGTATGGATAGACCAAGACTTGCATTGAACAAGGTGAAGGTAGAACATTAATATGGAATTTCTTCGAGGTAATAGTAATCTATTCAAGAATTAATTTTGAGCTTCCGCAAAAGTTTATGAAATTGCAAGAAAGTGGACTTTCTTGACATGAAACAGGAATTTCCATTTTATATGCATGGTATTGGGAAATATTCTAGGTATTGCAGGGTTTTCCCTGCATCATAAATCCTGCGAAGGGGGCTTTAAACTGCTTCAGAATGGCTTTAGCAGAGGCAAAGGAGCGATTGTAGAGGAAATGTGCATGTTAGGGAAATGTTACATGGCGCAACACCATGAAACCGGGGTTTAAACATGAATTAGCATAAAAAACTGACTTTTAGTGTTAAACATAAAATTTTAATGCTTGGTATAATACAAAGGAAAAATGCTAAAATGAAGGGAATCGTGGGTGATTAGTGGTGGGACCAGGAGTATGGAAGGAGATTAAATGTGGGCTGTCGGATCGTGAAAAAGATCAACAGTGGAGATCTTCCGATGAAATCCTTTGGAAGGTCTGATGAATGGAAAATGTATGGGAACATGATACAATATGTGCCGTTGGATTAAAATATTTGACAGCGGGGATCAATCGGTTGGGTCGTTAGGGGGTATAGGTAAATGGAAGATGAGTGGAGGCGAAATTAAATACGAGCCATTGGATGAGACCCAATCAACGGTCGCGATTAAACACGAAGTCATAATGTGGAGAGTGGTAAGCAGAAAACTAAAATGGTTTTTGTGCGGGGTCTGCAGTGGTAACTGGTTTTAACGAAAATCACGTGATTCCATACACTGCTTGACACATGGAAAAACAAAACCACCTGTATCACGGAATTTCTGAATGTTAACCTTCGGACACAAAAATAACGCGATATGCACCTCAACCATTGGATTACGGGATGAGAGACATGACGGTGCAGATGATGAGCGATGGGTCGAAGCTGCGGGGTTGAGTTAGGGTCGTTGGATCTGTGGATCGGACGAATGAGATCAAAAAGGAAAGTGGAGTTTAGAAAGGGGTAAGGGAATGAGCGGACAGAGGTGAGCCGTGAGATCTGTAGGAACGGACGACAGAGATCTAATCTGTAGATCATAGAATAGTGAAAAGGGGGAAGGAAAGGCGAAGCGTGATTAGATCCTGGCCGTTGGTTCTTGTGGATTCACGGTCAGGATCAAATCACAACATCGGACCATCGAAGGAACGAAAAGGGAATACCTTTGGATTTGCAATGTGCGATTAAGTGCCAGCCATCCGATCTGGAGCAAGATTGATGGTGGAAATTAAATTGGTAGGGTGATGATGGAGGATTATGAGTGGAGTGCGATTAGATCATGACCATTGGTTCTTGTAGATTCAATGGTCCAGATCGAATTACGGGATTGGCATCGGAGGAGGCAAGGGAAAGGGAAAAGGGAAAGTGAAATTTCTAATTAAGCGCTGGTCGTTGGATCGGAAGGTTGATCAACGGCGAAGATTCAATCGGAGACCGCACAAGTGGGGGGAAACATTATGGATGGGCGCGATGCGAGTGAGAGCTGGCCGTCGGATCTGGGAGTAAGATCGACGGTCAATACTCAATCGAAGGGGTAGTGGAGAGGGGTTATGGGCAAAGAATTGGTTTAATCCTGATCGTTGGATTCTACAATCGGACGGTCGAGATCAGACGATGGAGCGGAGGAGATGGATTCATCGCATCGGGGATTTTTGGAAGAACAAAGGAGAAGTCATTAATAGAAAGCTCCGATTGCTATTTGCGATTAGGCCATAGTGCTTGGTCGTGGCTCCAGGTTCTATGGAGAAGAAAGGGTTAAGGGCTAAGTCGAAAGGGGCTTAAGCCGTAAAGTGTTAAAAGGGTGATTTTAGGCCTAAAATCAGTGTTTTTATGGCCAAATGGGAGGTTCCGGTAGGCAAAAAAGGGAATTTTAAAACCAAATGAAGGGAGCAACAGGGTTTAAAAAAGGAATTTTGATGAGATAGTGGGCTAATGAAGGGAATTTGGAGGAATGTTTTGAGGGGAATAGGGATGAAAAATGGGGGTTTTGAGGGAATGAAATGGAGAAAATGGAGGGCTTTTTGACATCAGCTTCTTTCACCAATCAACATGATTCTTTAATGGAAACAACAATGAATATTCTTCAAGGAACAGAAGACACATAGAGGCTTCAATAATGAAATATTTTCAAGGGAAATGTTTCTCTTGAAGTTTCAGAAACATATTTAGCCACCTGTTTGCTATACCAAAAATTTATAAGTGGCTAACAATGGCTCCACATGGGGATGGCCTCTTCTTCAAGATGTCAAGAATCTCAGAAAATAATCTTTGGAGGTAGGCCAGATGCCTGGTGCTTAACCATATTTTTCTTTTCTTGGATCAGCTGCCACAAACATGATGGATATTATATCAGCAGAATTTTTTTTCCCAAACAACTACCTACCCGTCCTACTGTCCTAACATTTTTTCTTCAAGGTGCATTTAGACTTGCAGACCTTTCACATCATCATTTTTTATTGAAAGCAAAACTAATCTAATTCTACCCTTATTTCTCCATGAGACCAGATTAAACAGTTGGTCTCATAGCTTCTCTACCTAAACTAATATCTGCTAGGATTAAACTGTCTAGCAGATTTCTTTCTCTATATTCTAAGACAGAAATTTAAATACAGACAAACCAGGCTTAGACTATCTGATTTGCTGTGGATCCATGGAATAAAGACAAGTTGCACATGGACTGAAATTTGAAGAAATTGAAAACAACTAACTAAATGCTCACAGGTTGAGATTTATTTAGATTTCCTACCTACCCTAATATAACTTGAGATATTTACATATCTAGCTTACAAACTCTCTTTTCAAATACATCCAGTAAATCAGATGATCCCATGACTGGTCCTTTTTGGTCATCTCTTTCAGCATGCTAGATATTCAGGGCCACTCCCATTCTCTTTGTTTTTTAACAACAGCTTCTAAAATGTTTCTTGTTGTCTACAACAAGCTGCTCTTGATGACCTTTGATCCTTCTTCAAATGTTTGCAGGAAATGAGCATAAGGATCATGACATGATACCTGGTTGTGAGTATTTGGCAGGTAGGCTTCAACCAGGATTTATTCCTCTTCCACTGGATCGAGATAAATATTCTTTTGAGAAAAAAACTCTTCCTTATCTTCACCACTTTCTAAACTGGAGGACTCATCATACACTGCAGTGTTGTCCTCTTGTAGCTCTGAGATATTCTGATCTGGTGGGCTAAGCTCTGTGAAAAGGTCAATGTATTCTTTATCAGGGGTAGGTTCCTTTGCTTCCTGTTCTTCAAGAGAAGGCTCGGTTTCAACCTACTCAAAAATTTCTTCAATTTTCTCCTCTTCACCTTTTGAGATGAAAGGCTACTGATTCCCAATCTCATGAAAACCATCACTGATGATCTAAGACAAAGAAGAGTGAAGGTTGAATGAATCCTCACCTAGAATTTCATAACTTTCCCCATCAGTATCATAAATAACCTGACTTGGCTCATTACTCTCTTATAGTCGATGGAACTGATTTTCCTCCCACGAATCTACTGATGATGGCCCTGCAAGATCAAATTCTGTTTGGAGAACCTCATCATCAAACAGATAAAACTTAGGAAAATCATTAAAGTAAGTAATGCTACCAATCAGACATACTGGATTATCAGCAAGTCTTTCTTCATTCTGATTTATAGGGGAGCTTTCTAAATCTGTACAACAAAGCTCAATAGATGAATGGGCAGGAGTGTTTGTTCTGCAAAAATTTTCAGAGGATGGCTGTCGATTGATGATCTGATCTATTTGTTCTTCTGTCAAAGGGGAAGATGCTCTCGTGTTTCTTTGAGAAGGAATTGCAGCAGCTCTCTGTTTCTTATGAAGACTGAATTTGAGGATGGATTTCATCCTGAGCCTTAGCTGCAAGGGATGATGAATCGACATCTAAGCTTGCAGGTGTATCTTCAGGAATTTTGGTTGTCTCTTGACTGTTTTCTTCCTCAGCTGATTCATACAGGTTCTTGTGATAATCAGGATGCATATGGAACTCTTGAATGGCTTCTAATAGATATTTAGGATGCATGTTAACCGGATCCTCATCAATGTCTAACAGGTATTGTATGAAGTTCTGAGATTGATCACAACAATCCCATGATAAGGATGGAGAGTTTTCTTTATAATTCTCGTAAAATACTTGGTGCATGTATTTCAAAGAAAACAAACTCCTAGGTTCTAACCATTCATACCAGTCCCTTGCCTTTCCTTCTAATGTTGCCATGAACATTTTCATTAGGAAGTCTTCATGCCATTCAAATTTTAACCTCCACACATGTATATGAGACTTGATGAGATGTAACAAGGGCTCAAAGGTCACTGTGTCTAGTCAACCAGTTCAAAGTCTTCTACCAGTGGAGTCATTTGGTCTTTTAGGAGTTGTGGAGTGTGGAGTTGCTAGGTGGATGAATTTGAATGTTTGAAGCAGGATGATGTACACCATCATCAATTAAATACCAATATAGCCAGAGATTTTGGGTCTTCTAAGGTCCTAAGGATATCTAAGATGACACTCACTCAGAACTTCCCTAGTGGAGTCGCCATTATGTTGTGGTTCTAGTGTTTTGGCCAGATTGGCAAGACCAAAAGACTAGACAACATCAAACCACTTTGGGATCCTAGGATCTAGTCGTCCTAGATCTAGAGAGGGATCTCTCTATAAATAAAAGAATGAATGTATATTTAAGGCTCAAATTGAGGTATTAGGATATTTATAAAGCACAAGGGTTTGTTTTGATTTTTTGTTTGGTTGGAGATTGTTAACTGAGAAGGTTATGGAAATGAAAAGGATCAGAGTAGCAAGATGTTTCAGCATGGGAATATAGGTCAAGAAAGTGTTAATCCATTGGGCTATGGAGTCATAAAAGGGAGTTACTTGCATAAAAACTATCCAATGGTTTCCATAGGGCAAGTCATTTATACCAAAGGATATTTTTAGATAGATGGTGGAATGGAACATTAAGAAGTGAGGTGAAAGAAAGAAACCAAAGTGTAGTCTAAGATCAGGTCAGATGTCATTTAAATCCAGGCCTGCTTTTGACATACTTTGAAGGAAGCTCTCAACAAAGACACAAAGGGTAGCTTAAGATCAGGTCAGATGTCATTTAAATCCAGACCTACTTTCAACATACTCTAAAGGAAAACGATCCAACAATCCTCATAACCACTTTCAGACAGTAGAAAACATTCAAGATTAAACACAGAGCAAGGCCTAAGATCAGAGAAAGACATTTTATTGGAAATACTGGGGGGGGGGGGTGAATAAGTATTACCTTCAATTAGAGCATTAGTTAATCTTCAATTATTATCAGTGTTTGTACAATGATAGTAGAAAACAAGAGGAACACAAATGCACACAATTTTTAAGGTGGAAACCCACTCCGGGACAAAAACAACCTAATGCTTTTCTAATAATTATTTTCAACTCCAATTGAAAATAAAGCTCCAACTTCCTAGAAAATAGAAAATAATTCTTCTCCAGCTCCCACTAGATGGATGCTCCAATGCCCGAGATTCTTCAGTGGTCATTGAATAGATGCACCAACACCCAATGAGCTACAACTCACCCTAGCACCACCCTACCACCCTATAGAAGAATAAAAGAATAATGGACTCTCGTACTAGAGAAAATGGTCCACTTTAAAATGATATAGAATGATGTAGAAGAAGAAGATATCTTCAGATACTGCTTCAACAAAACTTCTTCGGTGCCTCTTCTTCCTTAGCGAGATAGACATAGTACGGTTGTCTGACATTGTTATTCCTCTATTGATGCCTTTACATTGATTGTGTGCAGTGCTACCCACTTAGAAAGACTTCATATGATGAACTTCTTCATGCTATTGTATGCACCTTAGTTTACTGTCTTGTCTTACTACTCTGTTTTGCCTTTGCTTGCTTTGCTTTTAATAACAAGTTTTAACCATACCACAATCATAAGCAACACATGATCTAGTTTTTTCTTGCCTTCTAGGAGCTCGCTATTGAATCTGGTGTATCTCTGTTATTTTATATCCTCAATATCTAATTTTCGGTCCCATATTAGTCCTCTGAGTCGTCTTTCAAATGCACAAGTGCCTTCAATTTGGATTCTTCAAGAAGTATGCCAATTTCTCACCAGTATACTGATATAGAATGTTTTCAAAAATGCCAATTTACATTATCTAGTGTCATAAGCTATTCATACGGATCTGGTCAATAGAAAGAAAAAATATTGTGCAATATACGCCACTTTTTATGATTCAATCCGATACTCGGAAAATTATGGGGGTTATAAGGTCATGTGGAATGGTTGAGGCTATGACATTACGAATCCTTATCTCCAAAAATATTATTTTAAGTCTAAAATTTTATTGCCAACTATAGGGTTTTGGCGTCTCATAAAAATTTTAGCTTTTGAACCTTCGTAGAAACAAATTTAGAGTGAAAATTCCACGATGACCTGTTTCAGATGGCCGAATCTCTTGCATAAGGAGGAAATGAGGATCACAATTTATATAAATGTTTAAGTTGAGAGGGGTTTCAACAAGTGAAAGTGGGAGGGATTTTAGAAGCTTAAAAAATATTAATTATGAATTTTCAATGACGCATACCCCAACCCCATGGGGTTGTAGCCCACTAACTGGGGGTACAAACATCAAACATGAATATTTCTCAAACCGTGAAGAATTACATGGCGTGCCATATATCAATGGAAACATCTCAACAAGTAGAAACCATAAAAAGAATTATTGACCCATAATATATTAATTTGGTAGGTATAAATTCCCATGCAATATTGGGTTAGCCCCTGGTGTTTCTTGGGTTGACATCAATGACAATCACTGATCAACAATCTCCCCCTTTGGCATTGATGGCAACACAAGTAATCCCCCTGCGATCATGACACCTCTTCCTACAACATTCTCTACCCCTTTGAAATCAATGGAAAAGGGTAAATCCCCCTAAAACACAACCATCCTATGGACCTGTACACACTTCCACTCCCCCTTTATATTCTGAAAAACAAAAAATCTAATGAGAACTTGGGAGAATCCCAAGATTTTGGCGAAGATATTCCAATGCTTGTGAATATTTAATATGTGATTCTTTTGGTGCTGCTTGGAATCTTTCTACTTGTCCAACTGCTTGCATAACATATGGTTGGGAGGATGTTACATATAGAAGACTACTAATCATAGATCTATACAACCTTTGATCTACATTCTTAGATGAGTCGTCTATGCTCAATTTGCAACCTATTACCATTGGAGTAAGGATGGGTTTGCAATCTTCCATTTTAAATTTATTGAGCATTTCCTTGATGTACTTGGCTTGACATATAAATATTCCGTTCTCTTGCTGAGATATTTGAATACCTAAGAAGTATGTCAGCTCACCAATTAAAGACATCTCGAAATCACTTTTCACCTTTGTAGCAAACTTCTTACTTAGTCGATCATCATTGCTACCAATTATTGTATCATCCTCTTTAGCTATTAGACATGAATTAGTTGCTTCATCCAGAACATATATTTCATTTGGAGCTCAACTTGATGTAGCCACAATTTCACCATACACACCTTTCCTAATTTCACATTTCGTGGAGTTGAATAGTATTGTGTGTCCTTGATCACACATTTGTCCAACACTGAGTAGATTGTGTTTCATGTTTTCAACCAATAGAACATTATTGGCTAGAGAATATTTACTTCCGAGAGTGACAGTACCTAATCCTATAAAATTTGAAGATCCATCATTTCCAAAGGACACGATTCCATCCTTCTTCTCTTTTAGAGATACAAATTTATTTCTATCTCCAGTCATATGCGTTGAGCAACCGCTATCAACATACCACACATATTTGTTCTTTTGAGCCTTGAGAGCAAGAGAACAATTATCATTCTTCTTCTTCTTCCATGTTCATTCATTCTATGGCTTCGAATATTCTTCTGGAGGATTTTCAAGTCTGCAGTCTTTGGCTATGTGTCCAAAGTTTCGACATTTGTAACATTAAATATTATTTCTTAAATGTTCGAATCTATTGATGTTTCGCTGAGCCTTGGGAGGTTCATATTTGACAGATCTCCTGGAATTGTATTCGTTCCTAGGGTACATGTGACATTCTACAACTTTATGACCAAATTTTCCACATGAATAACAGTAGCCATAAAAATATGTTGGTACCTGGATGGAAATTTTCATCGGGGAATTGTCTTCCAAGGCTGTTCTTGCGAATATTGTCCAATGAAGTCTACATGCATGTCAGATCTCATAGGTTCATTGTATTTTTTTGTAGAAGGTCCTGCTTCTTCTTCTTTGTAACTGATGCCAGTTTTTTTGTTGTAATATTGTTGATTGTTGATGAGTTCTTCCAATGCCCTTGAGCTGTTGGCATAGTTTTGGATAGTTTTTCCTTTCTTCACTTCCTCATGCAGTGAGACTACTTCAGCTTCTAATTCTTCCCTTTCTTGGTTTCTTTCTTCCAACTTCTTTTTAAGTGACTCTTCAATGCATTTGTGTTCTTCAACTTCAATTTTGAGACCTTGAACTTGTTCTTCAAGAGTTTTGGAACGGATATTCTCTACGGCCTTGAGATCTTTTATAAGCTTGATTGCTTCCTCATAAAATCCGTCCATGGTCCATCCTTATTCGTTGTTTGATACCTCTTGCTTATTGTTCTTGGGTTTATTGTGCTTGGCCATAAAAAATACTCTCTCATTGGCTTATTCTTCACTATCATTGTCTTCATCGGATGATGAGCTATCTTCTTTAGAAAGAAAGTTCCTTTTAGATCCTTGCTTGTTGAATTTCTTAAAGCCTTTCTTTCTTTTTGAGTTGCCATTGCTTTTGTTTGGACATTTTGCTGCAAAATTCCCAACCTCATTATAGCTGAAACATATCAATGGAAGTTTACCTTTGAATTTTCCCTTACCAATTTGTAGTTTTCTCGTGAAGTAAGCATATTCTTCATCTAAAAGACCTTCTTCATCATCTCCCTTTTCTTCACACTTGCAGGTGCATCTATTTTCAATTGAAGGTTGTTTATCCTTATTGGTTTTCTTAGATGCAATGAACACAGTTTCTAGATGCAAAGTACCCTCTTCTTCGTCAAGTCTCATTTCATATGCCATGAGAACTCCATGTAATTCCTCTTTGCTGAGTTTGTCTAAATTTTCACTGTATTCTAAAATCGATACCTTTGGGTTGAATCTCCCTGGTAACGTTATGAGAATATTCCGTATAATAGTCTTCTTGTCAACTGGCTCTCCCAATCCTTCCAGAGTATTGGTTATTTCATCAACATATTGAAATTATGCAACAATGTTGCAATATTCTTTCATTCTGAGTTGCTCAAATTTTGCTCTATAGATTTGAATCTTTGCTTCTTTGACATTTGAGTCACCTGCATATATATTCTCAAGATTTTCCCGTACATTTTTGGCGGTTTTAAAACCCAACACCTTATGATAAGCATATTCAATAAGTCCATTGATAATAATATTCTTTTCTTTTGCATAATTTACCAAATTCTTCTTACCTTGTTCATCCGCGGTTGATGTAAATCCATTTTTAACAGTGTCTCATACTTCCTAACCTTGCGCCAAGAGATAGACCTCCATTCTTCCTTTCCAAAGTGCATAATTATTTTCATTGAATAGAGGTACACCATTCTTGGTATGCTCCATGACCTCCTTCCAGCTGTTAAACTGCTATTGAAGGAACCAAGCTCTGATACCAATTGTTGTAAATACTGAGACGGGGGGTGAATCAGTATTCCTTTGAATTAGAGCATTAGTTAATCTTCAATTATTATCAGTGTTTGTACAATGATAGTAGTAAACAAGAGGAACACAAATGCACACAATTTTTAATGTGGAAACCCACTCCGGGACAAAAACCACCTAATGCTTTTTTAATAATTCTTTAATATTCAACTCCAATTGAAAATAAAGCTCCAACTTCCTAGTATCTAGAAAAGCATTCTTCTCCAGCTCCCATTGGATGGACGCTCCAACGCCTGAGATTCTTCAGTAGTCAACTGAATGGATTCCCCAACACCCAATGAGCTACAACTCACCCTAGCACCACCCTACCACCCTATAGAAGAATAAAAGAAGAATGGACTCCTGTACCAAGGAAAATGGTCCACTTTACAATGATATAGAATGATGTAGAAGAGGAATATATACTAGACCATAACCCCAACTTTGATACAACCACCTAATGATGATCCTAGACCTCCCAACACTATCTCTTCAACCCTTGGAAGATAGACACTAGTACAATTTGTACAATAATGTATTTACAATGACTAAGTACAATGATACCTTTACAATGATTGTATGCAGTGCTGCCCACTTGAAGACTTCATATGATGAACTTCTTGTTTTTGTTGTGCACCTTGGTTGCTTCTCTTGTCACGCTACCATTTTCTGCACCTTTCTTTTCTTTTCTACCGTAGAAAGTCTGGTCCTTTGCAATCCTTGACAACACATGATCTAGATTTTTCTTGCCTTCTAGGAGCTTGATATTGAATCTAGTGTATCTCTGTAATTTCAGATCCTCAATATCTAATTTTTGGTCCCATAGTATTCCTCTGAGTCATCTTTCCAATGCCACAGGTCTGACCCAATTTGGATTCTTCAAGAGAGAGTATACCCAATTTCTCACAATGCCCTAATTATGGACTGTTTCAGCAGAGCGCACTTGTACGGCGTGCCACGTGTCATTTTTTCTTCATCTGGCTTTGAAATTGATAGATAAAAAACTACAGACTGTGCACTATCTGGAAATTTTGGTGGAATTCCAATCCGATACTCAGAGAGAGAGAGTTATGATGATTTTACCAAGGTCACTTCTTTGAGATGAATTTTAGGAGCCTGGAAAAACCCTGACTTCCACAGATCATATCTCCAAAAATTTTATGCACCTTGATCTGAAATTGTTCCTACAGCTTCCTCAGTATTTCAGCTTCGTCTCATAAAAATTTCAGCTTTTTAACCTTCGTAGAAACAAAGTTATAGCAAAAATTCCACGATGACCTGTTTAAGATGGCCGAATCCCTTACATAAGGAGGAAATGAGGATCACAATTTATATAAATGCTTAAGTTGAGAGGGGCTTCAACAAGTGAACGTGGGAGGGATTTTAGAAGCTTAAAAAATATTTATTATGACTTTTCAATGACCCATGCCCCAACCCCATGGGGTTTTAGCCCACTAACTGGGGGTACAAACTTCAAACATGAATATCTCTCAAACCGTGAAGAATTACATGGTGTGCCATATATCAACGGAAACATATCGACAAGTAGAAACCATAAAAATCATTATTTACCTATAATATGTTAATTTGGTAGGTTAAAATTCCCATACAATATTGGGTTAGCCCCAGGTGCTGCTTGGGTTGACATCAATGACAATTGCTGATCAACACTTTTAACCTTCAATGCTTTTGACACTAACTCAAAGGGATCTTAGAAAGGCTAACTGTTGGAAAAGGACCCTAGTGAGACAGGGCTAACTCTAATCTCCCAATTTCCCAATCCTTTTAGCTGAAACCAAACAAAAACATCTAAGAAACAGACTCTAAATTCATACATCAGTAAGCATGGGCAAACCAACATGTTTGAATGGTTAAATTATATTGAATTTTTTTTAGATTACACAATCAGAGGAAAACATAAAGATAAAGATTTGACAGTGAGACTTAGGGTACTTCCAGCAATATATCCTAATCTATGATTTCTGTTCTTTATCATAGAATAATGGACAGTATGATAAAACATGAAAAGAGACATTTACAATAAGGAAACATCACCAATAATATAGACCAGGATCCTGTGAATATGCTTGTTCAATTGATGTGAAAAACCAGTCACATACTTTGAGTCCAATGGCTCTTTACAATCCAACTTCTCTTCCCAACCTACTATAATACAAACTACTCAAATAATTCCCCTCAATAACAATTCGAACAGTCAATAAAACCCCAACAACCAAAAACCTTTGCAATTAATTTTTGATGAATAATTATAGGTGAATGAGGAAATGAAGTAGTAGATGTAAACTTAATTGATTCATTAAGACAGAAGGAAGGAAGGCCGAGTGCCCATTCTTCATAATGGCTCTTCATTAACTGTGTGTACTCTATAGTTTGGTCTAGAAGTCTTTGTCAGATTGACAATAAATTTAGATATGTTCTTTGAAGTACTCTTCTGGCTATAGTACTCTGTTTTGTCTTCTAAGATAAGTAAGGTGACTGAAGGTCTCTCAGGTCTTCCATACTTCCATAACTATTGTTCTGACAGTTCTAAAGCCTCTTTTAGCACAATAACTGTTTCTGGTGCTCAATGGAACATGGAGGAGGGCGTGTAGATAGTCCTTCTTAGGAAAAAGAACATTCTGTTGATATGAAAGCACTGATATGGCTTGTTTATGTGCTCCAGGCTTCGTAAAGCCTCTTTGATCATTTTAATGGTCTTCATCCATGTCTCTGTCCTTTAAACAATGGATTATGACTTTAGATCTTCAACATTAGGATTTAATCCTTTAATTCTCTCACTGATAGTCTTTAAGCTTTCTTCTGACTTGTTTCATGAATACACAGGCTGCAAGGGCGCCGGAAAGGTTAACTTCAGGGTTAATAACCCTGATCTTCAATAAATCATGCTCTTAAACCTGCAAAATATGAAAATATGTTATGAAATCCTGTGTGGGGGCTTTAAACTTCTTCAGAATGGCTTTAGCAGAGGTGGAGGAGTGATTGCAGAGGAAATGTGCATGGCAGGGAAAAGTTACATGGCATAACACCATGAAATCGGGGTTTAAACATGAATTAGCGTAAAAAATGGCTTTTAGTGTTAAACATAAAAGTTTAATGTTTGGGAGAATACAAAGGAAAAAGGCTAAAATGAAGGGAATCGGGGGTGATTGGTGGTGGGACCAGGAGTATGGAAGGAGATTAAATGTGGGCCGTCGGATCGCGACAAAGATCAACGGTGGAGATCTTTCGATGAAAACCTTTGGAAGGTTTTGATGAATGGAAAATGGATGGGGACGCGATACAATATGGGATGTTGGATTAAAATATTCGATGGCGGGGGTCAATGAGTTGGGTAATTAGGGGGTATAGGTAAATGGAAGATGAGTGGAGGCGAAATAAAATACGAGCCGTCAGATGAGACCCGATCAATGGTTGCGATTAAACACGAAGTATTAATGTGGAGGGTGGTAAGATGAAAACCAAAATGGTTTTCGCGCGGGGTCTGGAGTGCTAACTGGTTTTAACGAAAATCACGTGATTCCATACACTGCTTGACACGTGGAAAAAAAAATCTCCTGTATCATGCAATTTCTGAATGTTAACCTTCAGAAACCAAAATAACACGATATGCACCTCAGCCGTCGGATTATGGGTGGAGAGATTTGACGATGCAGATGATGAGCGATGGGTCGAAGCTACGGGGTTGAGTTAGGGCCGTTGGATTTGTGGATCGGACGAATGAGATCGAAAAGGAAAGCGGAGTTTAGAAAGGGGTAAGGGAATGAGCAGACAGAGGTGAGCTGTCGGATCTATAGGAACAGACGGCGGAGATCTAATCGGTGTATCGCAGAACAATGAAAAGGGGGAAGGAAAAGTGGAGCGCGATTAGATCTTGGCCGTTGGTTCTTGTGGATTCAACAGTCAGGATCAAATCGCAGCATTGGACCATCAGAGGAACGAAAAGGGAGGACCTTTGGATTTGCGATGTGCGATTAAGCACCAGCCATCTGATCTGGAGCAAGATCGATGGTGGAAATTGAATCGACGGGGTGATGATGGAGGATTATGAGCTGAGTGCGATTAGATCGTGACTGTTGGTTCTTGTGGATTCAATGGTCCTTTTCGAATCACGAGATCTGCATCGGAGGAGGTAAGGGAAAGGGAAAAGGGAAATTGCAATTTCCGATTAAGCGTTGGCCATTGGATTGTAAGGATGATCAACGGTGAAGATTCAATCGGAGACCGCATAGGTGGGGGGCAACATTATGGATTGGTGCGATGCGAGTGAGCGCTGGCCGTTGGATCTGGGAGTAAGATCGACGGTCAATACTCAATCGGAGGGGTGGTGGAGAGGGGTTATGGGCGGATAATTGGTTTAATCCTAATCGTTGGATTCTACGATCGGACGGTCGAGATTAGACGAGGGAGCGGAGGAGATGGATTCATTGCATCGGGGATTTTTGGAAGAACAAAGGAGAAGTCGTTAATAGAAAGCTCCGATTGCGATTTGCAATTAGGCCCTAGCACTTGGTCGCGGCTCCGGGTTATATGGAGAAGAAAGGGTTAAGGGCTAAGCCAAAAGGGGCTTAAGCCCTAAAGTGTTAAAAGGGTGATTTTAGGCCTAAAATTAGTGTTTTTAAGGCCAAATGAGAGGTTCCAGTAGGCAGAAAAGGGCATTTTTAAACCAAATGAAGGGAGCTATAGGGTTTCAAAAAGTAATTTTGATGAGATAGAGGGCTAATGAAGGGAATTTGGAGGAATTTTGGGAGGGGAATACGGATGAAAAATGGGGGTTTTGAGGGAATGAAATGGAGTAAATGGAGGGATTTTTGACAGCAGCTTCTTTCACCAATCAACAGAATTCTTTAATGGAAACAGTAGTGAAGATTCTTCAAGGAAAAAAAGACACATAGAAGCTTCAAGAATGAAAGATTTTCAAGGGAAATGTTTCTCTTGAAGGCTCAAAAACATATTTAGCCACCTGTTTTCTATGCCAAAAATTAATAGGTGGATAATAGGAGGTAAGGTCTATGCATGGTGGTTATTTGAGTCATTTAATTTGAAGAATGTAAATACCTCTTCCTATGCAATGTTCATTTGAACTTTGATGAAGAGATTTGGTAATTTTGAAACACATGTGGAGGAAACAAACACATTCAAACAAACAAAACCCTTGCATGTGATGGAGGAAACCATAGACTCAAAAACATTTCAGAGAACCATGAAAGAGGCTGATATCTTGCATGATGCTTTGTTGGAGGCAATATCTTCATTTTTGGCACAAGGAGGCAAATAGATCTCTTTTTCAAAATAGGATCTAATCATTGGAGCGTTGCCCACTCATATTGAGGAGGAGGAGGGAAACAACACTGCCATTTCTAGAGTTGATCTAGCACCTCATGCAGAGGAAGGAGGATATCTTTCTCCAACTAGAGGGATTCTTGCATCTTTGCAAGGAGGTCCCCAGGATCTCATACATGGAGGTCCAAGCATAATCAATGAGCAGCATGATTGTGCAGCACTACAACCGGGAGAAGGGGGAAGGGAGGAAGAGCAGCATTATGTGATGAGAGGCACACACCCTTCTCTATTTTAGAGAGCTAGTGAAAAAAGGAGGAAGACTGTATTGCGATGTGAGAGAAAGGGCAAGGTTGCCCAAACATATGTGCAATCGACTCTTGACATTGATGTCTCACTGCATAGAGGCATTCCACCAGGGAGGCCACTTGATCTATCATTGATGAGAGACATTTTGTCTTTGGATTCACCGCTCTTGTATTTTGGAGAGGTGAAGATTTTTGTAGGAAAACTTTGGCATGGGGGATGTCAAAGTAGTAGACAGCAGCATAAGGAGAGCTACACATGCCATATCACTAGCACTGTCACTGAGGAGGATTGATCCTTGCTGGAGATCTCAGATTTTAGTAGAGTACTCCAAGGATCTTGGTGCATGCATGATTCTAGATGACCCAGATAGAGATGATGAGTATATGGTGGATGATATGGTCATCTACTCAAATTGCAGAGTCTTCTTGACTAGATATTCTAGTCTCAAGGAGAAGTTGCTGCATGCAGCACATGGGGACTTCTTTTCCATGCATTGTGATGCATATCTTGCCTTGGCAGACGAGTTCATTTGGGAGGGAATTCAACAGGACATACTTCAGCATATGGAGAGATGAAGAGCCCAGATGATGATAGAGAGGATGTCATAGCCACCTTCCTACTCATTGAGAGTAAGGGAGAATTTTCAGTTGAGCCATTTTAGCTCAAGTCTTCTAGTGCATAATGGAGAATGTACAATTTCACCTTATGTTTTGTACTTCTTGTCTTTTTATGAGCAACATATTTTACCAAGGAGGATTGTTCCTTCTCGCATATTGTATGATGATGTAATTTAATCCATTTGTAGCATTGATATTGGCTATCTCATTGGTGGTTTGTGGGGAAAGCCACATGATTCTTGGTGTGCACCATTGGCACCAAATTGTACCTTCATATTTCTATCTTGTGAAATTATTGTGGCAGAAAACAAGTGGCTATAAGAACACTTGTTTTTTTTTAATTTGATGTAGTCAAAGGATGCACTGCTCTGGTTCCATGGGAGGAACTATGATTCACTCTCCGGTTGTCATTTAGAAACTTTTTCTTATTGTACTATGCTTCCATGTATGGTTGATATGTTTATGTTTATGGGGAGCTTTACTTGGAGAGTGGACTTGAGATTGAGGATGCCCATTGGGAACATGATTCTCCTTACTATACATGTTGTAAATTTCAAGAGAAACCATGGGCTGACCATGAATGCCACATTATATTCCCGTACTTCTTGTGGGGAGAACCACTTGAAGAAATTGAGGAGGCACTCCATGGATCATAAGGAGTTGGAGGGGTTAGCACAGTCAACTCTTTTCCCTTTGAGGATGAGGGGAGACTCATCTATGAGCCACCCCATTGATATGAGCAAAAAATATGGTGAGAGTATTGTTTATTTGCATGATGATTTGTCTATATATATGCATCTCTTAACCATATATGTGCAGGGATTTTCTCGAAGAAGGATTATTATTCCTTCTAGATTTGATGGTCTACATAATTCCATTATGGATGATCACTCCCTAAGTGAATATGGGGAGGAGATTTATTGTGGATAACATACTCAAATTGCACATGACATCATTCACTTTCTCCATGAGATTGGGGCAGCAAGAAAATGGCTGGGAGGCAACCCATCATTTTATTCTCTATGGCAATGGAGAGTCAAACTGTGTTGGCTTCATTTGAGGGACCATTTTCCTTCTCCTTTACTACACATGGTAGCCAACATGATTCTCCTTATGTTTCCCTTGGTTGATATTTCCGGAGCTTTCCTTGGGAGGATGATTGGAGGGGAGACACATTGGGTAGATGTGTCATTGGAGGGAGAAAATACCCACACACTTTTCACTACATGTTCTAAGGGGAGCATGGGAGATAGTATGGCCACTACAACAGCTCATTTGATCCATTATGAGGTGAGCCATATGAGGAATGAGATTCCATATGATGATGACTTCCAACTCATCATATATGGAGAGACTTGAGAGATTTGTAGCGTTGGAGGAGAGGTCCTTGGGGATCTAGTCTTCATCTTGCCACTCGAGGGCACGTATTTTGCATCCCAGGATTGGCACTTTCTCTACACTTATCATGAGTGGAGAGAAGGACAGCGTGGGGTAGGCTACATTGTCTACCATGAGCATATTTTCATCCCACTTACATTGCTGGAGCCAAAGGTGGAGGACAGTTTCCAGGAGTTTCCTAGTTGGAAGGTAACTCATTTTGCATGGATGATTGCTTGGGGGATGAAGGATACACATGAGGAAGATGCTCCTAAAACAATTCATAGACTCCATGCCTTGAGAGGAGGCTTTCCAGTTTTGTCCTTGTAGTTTCTTGGGGACAAGAAACATTTGGGAGGGGAGGACTGTAATGTTCCAAAAAATTTCGACAATTATTTGGAACATTAATTTTTGCTGATTTCACTTAGGAGTAGAATAAATGGGTTAAGAGTCCCATGTATAATGATATTATCAACAAAATAAATAATAGTATGAAAGGGGATCATCATTGGAGCTATTTTTCGCACCCTCATGTGTGAACAGGGTTATTTGCAAGTGGACAAGGTCCATTTTGACCAAGTCAACAACGATGCCATAGGAGGAGTGGCTTACTTAGGAAGCCAACGCAGTGTGAATTAGGAAAGGGATATTTGGTGGAGGAAGCCCTAATGGATGGGGCCCATGGAGAAATAGCTTTCATTTGTTTAAAAGGAGGACAAGGCAACCATTGTTTCTCATGCTTGTATTATTCATATCATTGTCTAGTCAGACAATTGGAGAATTCTTTGCTGCTTAGCAAGAATTGCCGGAGGAATTCCTATTTAGGATTCCTTCTCCTTCTTGAGAGGTCTCTTGAGGGATTTTTCTTCAATTTCCTCACATATAGGCTTGAGGCCAAGAATTCTCCATCAAGACAACGTTATTTCTGCAGCAAAATAATATTGTGTTGCTGGGTGTTGCAGTGAGGGTTCACTACACCATCTCCTTTAGCTATTTTTCAAAGGAGGAGTCCATATTTCCTTTGGGATATCAGTTTGGAGGCATCCTGGAGCTTATTTCAGATTTTTGCATTAAGGCCAACTCATTCCATAGCCCTACAACATAGTTCCATTGAGTGACTTCGTTATTTTGAGAGGAGCATTTGCAGTGGGGCTCTTGCAGAGTATTGGAGGGAGAGATATTTGGTGAAGTGATCAACATTTGACTTTAAAGATCCATTGGAGGAGGCAGATTCAATTTGAGCATCAGATTCAGCCATCTCCATCCATTTCTCCCCCTATTGTATTTGAGCCATACATTGACATATTTGTGTATTGAAACTTTTATGCAGCAGTTTCCCTTCATAGATTGTGTAGTCATAGCTTGAGCATGCATATGTAGCAGTTGTTTTCTTATGATTCATGTACTTGTCTCTTGAGGTTTGGAATTTCCTATCCTGTGTAGCATTTCCTCAAGATATTGTATGTATTTGTTGCTGCTATTATTTAATGAGAGGGATATGATTTTCTCTTACATTTATATGAGTTGAGTGTTGATGCTGCTTCATTGTTATGGTTGCATATTGCTAGAGCTCTAACTTTAGAATATCTTGAGATATTTTCATTATTGTAGCAATTTCCTGAAAAAGGAATATTACAATAGCACTATCACCTCCAAGTTTTTATGAACCCAGGTTGATAAAGTAAAGTGGAGTAGCCTCTTAGAGTTGCAGCATTGTTGGTGCAATACCAAATCTCACTAATATGTGGTCCCAATACATATATAATATGTATAAGGGGGAAGGGATGAATCCCTTTGAAAATTTATAGATTCAAAATCTTTTCATGTAATATAACAATTGCGTAGGAATAAATTACAATATAAAACCTGCAAGGAAATCTCTTACCTTTCTCTTAATTGTATGCCAATCCTTGCTCGTATATGCTTCTATTTATCATAGCTCCTTCCATATAAGGCTTATAACCATGGAATATAACCACAAAAGTAGTATTTTCCATATTAATATTCAGATTTGTGCTTAGCTACAAAGTTCACATGACTACATCTCATGACCACGATCTCAAAAAACTAGACCCTGCAAATTTTTCAACTAAGTTTGCCTTTGAAATCTCCAGCGAGATAGAAGATGAGACAAGGATATTTCATGTTCCTTGTCACTTCAACTTCCAGTTAAGTGTTGAACCCTAAACCTCAGATCCTGAAGTTTTCGAATGCATGCACTTGGAAAATATTTGGGGTAATTCTTCTAAGGAATGTAGGTTTTAACCCTGAACATAAATTATCTACACATGAATCTTATAACAGAAAATAAACAATAGCGAGAGCATAAAACATAAAATAGATAAACACAGAGATTTTCCCCTGGATCCCAAATTGGGACGACCAGCTTGATTTTTCATTATATTCCTTTTAGTGTTACAACACACATATATACATGCCGAAGCATACATAAACCCCAATCCATAAACCCTGGATTAGAACATAACCGTAGTTCCCTTGACTGGATCTACAAAAATACCAGGGGCCGAAAACCATCGTACCCCAAAACCATGTGCAAAACCATGCACAAAACCATGGACGCGGACTACCCGCCGGAAATTAAGGACCAAAAATTTTCACCGGGGCGCTGCCCCAGACCCCAACAGGGGGGGCTACCGCCCCCCCTGTGACCCCCCCGTTGCGCCCAGCACAAAGGGGGGGCTATCGCCCCCCCACGCGTGCTTAGTCGTGGAAATAATATAACACATACCCAACATTCTCCCACTTGTTGTTTTCTTTCCACGGGGGGCCACAGGAGGGCTTAGTCATTGGCCCAATTCTTCAACACCCATTGTTTCTCTACACCAAGAGAACTTCTGAGTGCTCACAAACTTTGTCAATGCATCTGCAACATTCTTCAAAGTGTCCACCTTTACCAGCAATACCCTTTTAGCCTCAACCATATCTCTAACAAAGTGATATTGAACATCAATGTGCTTTGTCTTTGAATGATAAGCAGGGTTCTTAGCCAAGAAAATTGCACTTTGGCTATCACAGTCTATCCTTATAGCTTGTTGTACCTGTTAGCCCCCCTATGAAATTTTTGACAAGCAAATAGGGGGCTAAATCATTTTTGAGTCTTCAAGGAATGCATTTCCTCTGAAAACACAGTCTCCTTGAAGCCTCTTCGTATCTTTTATCCTTTGACAAGTCCCCTCTGCTGATTCCCCTTTTAAAGCCTCCCTGTCATGTGAAGAAATTCCCAAAGGCTTCCTTTTCCCTCTTATTTCCCCTCATTTAACCTCTTTTCATCTCCTTCTCTTCCCCTTTTATTTCCCTTGTTACCCCTCGAATCCCCCCAATATCCCCTTTAAATTCTTCCCCAGCCCTTTGTTTTCCCTCTTCTCCCCTTTATTCCTCTATTGTTCCCCTTTAAACCCCTTAAAACCCATCAAAATGGGAAAAAAACCCCTCTTCCGACCTTATTATAAGGCCTAGCCCATTTCCCGTTAAGCCCCTTCAACCACTTCCCCACATATGCCCATCACCCAAGACCAAGCGCTTAAGCCTTGGGGGCCAATCGCAATCGAAAGTTTGTGTGTGTCTCATGTTTGTGCCCTTCCGATTGCATCCCCTCCGATTGTGTTCTCCACCGTTGATTCCCCCGCCAGATCGACGGCCAGCGTTGATCGCAGCCCCCCGCCCGATCGTAGTCGCAACATTCACATTGTGCCCTCCGATCAGTCGCAACCTTGTTCTCCGATTCCCCCAATTGAAACCCTCCCGATTGCATCCCCGCCGTTCGTTTGTTTCGCGATCCAATGGCTATCGCTCTCCCCTGTCGATCGCAATAGAAAGTTTGTATCTGTCTCATGTTCGTGCCCTTTCGATTGCAATCTCTTCCGATTGCCTCTCCTCTGATTGCGATTGCCCGTTTTCATCTCCGCCGTCCGTCTCCTCCCGGATCTGACGGCTCACGTTCCATCGCCCTCCGCCTCCGCTGGGTCCCTCTCCATTCATCCGTTCATTGTTCTTTGTGTTTTCATGTGTAATTCGCCCAAAGCTAATTGTTGGGCTTTTACGTCGTTAATCATTTCTCCGCCACTCTGTGTTCTTTCCACCATTCTCCACTGCTTTGCCACCACTTTCCATCGTTTCTCCACTCTTTCGCCACCATTCCTCCGCCTCCACATCATTTCTCCACTACCATTGCCCGGGTTTTAAATAGGTTTATTTTAAAGTGTGCAAACACCACAGTGAGGTGTTTTCAGCATCGCCAGCAGATCAGCAGAAAGGATCCAAAGGGGTTAACACCTGTTATTGACATAATCAATGTTTAGCCCCACTTTCAAAGGATTAAGGCTCAGTTTGAAGACTGATGAGCGCACCAGCAAGCCATTACTGCACTACCTAACAGCAGAGTACGTCCTCTCCAAACGTACACCGTTCCTACAGCGTTCTCCATGCCTCTCGAGCCCAGGGAAATTAAATACACAGACAGGAGCTTCATTAAAGACTGTCTGAGCAGAAGTAATGGAGGTATGGAAAAGTCGCAGACCTCCATCCATGTCATTTATTTCAGAATGGCAGCACAGAGTTCCAGACAACCATAAGGACTTAAAGAACATATCAGAGGTCAATTTCCGGCCTGATAGAGCCTCCAAACAGTCTACAAAGTACGCACAAAGCCATTAAGTGGTATGGGCGTGAACACTTCCACCTTACTGACTTAATGAGATTCATTCAATGTTCATCTACTTCTGTTTTTCTCATTCTCCTATAAAATCCCCAGAAACGAATTGTAAAGGGTTGTTGTTGCCTTGCTGGGCATCTGCTGTTAGAGGGATTCATTTGTAACTGTTAGAACAGTCTTGGGAGGAAGTTGCAGAGTAGTTTTTATGTAATAGGCTGGGAGGAGAAAGTCTGGGCTGTAACATCCATTGAGCCATATTGTACATGACTGGTTTTGCATCAATTAATCAAAGCACATTTCACAGGATCCTGGTCTATTACTATTGGTGATGTGTTTTCTTTACTCTGTTTATTGCATTTCCATATTGTTTCATGTTCTTCTGGTAGGCATCAGAATAATGGTATAGGATTCACCCTTGTTAGGTGCCCTATGCTGTCTGCTCTCCCTACCTTTATGTTTTCTACTCTATGTGCTATCTAAGAGCTGGTTTCAGTTGATTTAACCAGCGCAGCGGATGTTATTGCCTGCTGGCTGATGTATGAATTGGTTGAATCGGTGCTTAGATGTTCTTGCTGGGTTTAAGCTGGAAGGTTTGGGAACACTGGGGATGAGTGTTAGCCCTGTCCACAAGGATCCTTGCGCGACCAGCTGGCCCTTTTAAGATCCCTTCTGTTTAACTTATCTCTGTTTTTCCCTTGGAGTTGCTAAAGTAGACCTGGAGTTAAATGACCTCTGGTTTGATCTATAAGCTGCCCCTTTGTCTCTTTGAGAGCTATCTTTGAGTATGTCCAAGCAGGTCTGGAGTTAAATGACCTCTGACCTGATCTATAGACAGAAATTTGGTTGTTCTCCTTCTTTCACTTTCTCCCTTAATGTTCCACCCCACCATCTAATCTAAAGATCCTCTAGTATTAGATGACTTGCCCTTTGAAAGCCTTGGCTAGGGGATGCAAGTAATTTTCCTATCATGACTCCATAGCCCAATGGATGGCACGGTCTTGGCCCATTCTCTCTGCTGACACAGCCTTCTGTTTTGCTCCTTTCCTCCCACAGCTTTCTCAGTCCGTGATCTCGTGACCAACCCAGCAACCCTTCAACCAAACTATTTAAACCCCCCCCCCTCTGTGCTTCATAACTAGCCTAACATCTTATTTTTTAGCTTCAAAGATACATCATTCTTTGCTCTATTTGGAGAGATCCCTCTCCGGGTCCAGGAGGGCTAGATCCTAGGGCCCCAAAGTGGTTTGATGTTGTCTCATCTTTTGGTATTGCCAAATCTGCCAAAACATGGGAACCCCAACATAATGGCGACTCAACTGGGGAGAGAGACCAATCAGCCTTGATTTGGAAAACCACTGTGGTGGACAGTAAGTTGTGAATCATCCACCTGGCGACTCCACAATTCTTGAATGATAAAAAGACTCCACAGGTGATCAGCTGGCCACTGATTATCTTGGTTTCACATAAGACTCCACTGGGAGACCATGTCGCAGTACAACATCATCCACGCCAAAAATCCAGTCACTTCTCTAAGGGAGGACTCTGAACAATGTGCGGAAATAGATCCAAGCCTCATAGCAGAGTTTCAGAGTGGACTAGCGAGTGTACTGGCAGAAATTGAATGGGAGGACCTTCCAAAGGCTTTCCCTATTGGCTCAGCACTCAATCATCTACCTGCGCCTAAGAAGATGTTTCTTGATTTGGTGGTTAACAGATATGAAGCTGAGCTCGAACTTTTGAGCTCACAAGAGAAATCATACGAGTTTGGAAACCCGAGGGCCTTTTTGGAAAGTCTCCTGCCCCCTAAAGGAGAAGAAATTCCGCTGATGTTCGACGTGCAAGAAGAAGAAGATTCGGTTCTCAGGAGCCGCTTCGAGAACACAGTGGAAAACGAAGAAATTCCACTGCTCTTCGAAATACAAGGAGAAGAAGATCCGGTTTCCCAGAGCCACCCTGAAGATGCAGTGGATAATACAAGAATCACAGCTGCCCAGGAAGTAGACAACCTACCAATCATGGCAGGCCAGAAAGAAGAGAGCATACATCATATGTTCGCGGACCCTGTGGTAGAATACATGGAGGCCCTGATGTGCTCGAACGCTCCAGCATTGATCCTCAGCATGGGCCAGATTCATCAGGAATGGTCACTACTGATGGTGACCACAGTTTTGAAGAACCACAAGCAGAGCACCCTGTGGTTATCTCTGACAGGCAGTCAGTGCTCATATCCTTTTTCACCACTATTAGACTGGCTGCATTGGCATTATTGTATCACTTAAAGCATCAGAGATTTCCAGTTAGGGTAGGGTAGGTAGGAAAAGCTCAATAAAGCTCATTCTATGAGCATGTAGTTAGTTATTTCATTTTCTTAGAATATAGAGAAGAAACCTGCTAGACAGTCTAATCCTAGCAGGTAGTAGTGTAGGTAGAGAAACATGTGAGACCAACAGTCTAATCTGGTCTCATGGAGTAATAAGGGTAGAGGTAGAATAGGTTTATTTTTCCTGTTTGAAAATATTAATGATGTAAAAGGGTCTGCAAGTCCAAATGCACCCAAGAAGAAAAAATGTTAGGACTATAGTGTGGGTAGGTAGTTGTTTGGAAGAATTGTACTGCTGATTTGTTGTCTTCATAGCTTGTGGCAGCTGATCAAGGAAAGAAAAGGATGGTTCAAGCAGCAGGCATCTGGCCTACACCAAGAGATCAATTTCTGAATTCTTGACTCCTTCAAGAAGAAGCCATCCCCATGTGGAGCCACTGTTAGCCCCCTATGAAATTTTTGACAAGCAAATAGGGGGCTAAATCATTTTTGAGTCTTCAAGGAATGCATTTCCTCTGAAAACACAGTCTCCTTGAAGCCTCTTCGTATATTTTATCCTTTGACAAGTCCCCTCTGCTGATTCCCCTTTTAAAGCCTCCCTGTCATGTGAAGAAATTCCCAAAGGCTTCCTTTTCCCTCTTATTTCCCCTCATTTAACCTCTTTTCATCTCCTTCTCTTCCCCTTTTATTTCCCTTGTTACCCCTCGAATCCCCCCAATATCCCCTTTAAATTCTTCCCCAGCCCTTTGTTTTCCCTCTTCTCCCCTTTATTCCTCTATCGTTCCCCTTTAAACCCCTTAAAACCCATCAAAATGGGAAAAAAACCCCTCTTCCGACCTTATTATAAGGCCTAGCCCCTTTCCCGTTAAGCCCCTTCAACCACTTCCCCACATATGCCCGTCACCCAAGACCAAGCGCTTAAGCCTTGGGGGCCAATCGCAATCGAAAGTTTGTGTGTGTCTCATGTTTGTGCCCTTCCGATTGCATCTTTCCCGATTGCATCCCCTCCGATTGTGTTCTCCACCGTTGATTCCCCCGCCAGATCGACGGCCAGCGCTGATCGCAGCCCCCCGCCCGATCGTAGTCGCAACATTCACATTGTGCCCTCCGATCAGTCGCAACCTTGTTCTCCAATTACCCTGATTGAAACCCTCCCAATTGCATCCCCGTCGTTCGTTTGTTTCGCGATCCAACGGCTATCGCTCTCCCCTATCGATCGCAATCGAAAGTTTGTATGTGTCTCATGTTCGTGCCCTTTCGATTGCAATCTCTTCCAATTGCCTCTCCTCCGATTTCGATTGCCCGTTTTCATCTCCGCCGTCTGTCTCCTCTTGGATCTGACAGCTCACGTTCCATCGCCCTCCGCCTCCGCTGGGTCCCTCTCCATTCATCCGTTCATTGTTCTTTGTGTTTTCCTGTGTAATTCGCCCAAAGATAATTGTTGGGCTTTTACGTCGTTAATCATTTCTCCACCACTCTGTGTTCTTTCCACCATTCTCCACTGCTTTGCCACCACTTTCCATCGTTTCTCCACTCTTTCGCCACCATTCCTCCACCTCCACAGCATTTCTCCACTACCACTGCCCGGGTTTTAAACAGGTTTATTTTAAAGTGTGCAGACACCACAGTGAGGTGTTTTCAGCATCGCCAACAGATCAGCAGAAAGGATCCAAAGGGGTTAACACCTGTTATTGACATAATCAATGTTTAGCCCCACTTTCAAAGGAATAAGGCTCAGTTTGAAGACTAGTGAGCGCACCAGCAAGCCATTACTGCGCTACCTAACAGCAGAGTACGTCCTCTCCAAACGTACACCGTTCCTACAGTGTTCTCCATGCCTCTCGAGCCCAGGGAAATTAAATACACAGACAAGAGCTTCATTAAAGACTGTCTGAGCAGAAGTAATGGAGGTATGGAAAAGTCGCAGACCTCCATCCATGTCATTTATTCCAGAATGGCAGCGCAGAGTTCCAGACCACCATAAGGACTTAAAGAACATATCAGAGGTCAATTTCCGGCCTGACAGAGCCTCCAAACAGTCTACAGAGTACGCACAAAGCCATTAAGTGGTATGGGCGTGAACACTTCCGCCTTACTGACTTAACAGAGATCAATTCAACCCACATCTACTGTTTTTCTCATTTTCCTATAAAATCCCCATAAACGAATTGTAAAGGGTTACATACCTCGTCGGGATCTCACGTGAGATTCATCAGGAACGTTAGAACGGTCTTGGGAAGAAGTTGCAGAGTAGTTTGTATGTAATAGGCTGGGAGGAGAAGTTGGGACTGTATTAGCCATTGAGCCATATTGTACATGACTGGTTTTGCATCAATTAATCAAAGCACATTTCACAGGATCCTGGTCTATTACTATTGGTGATGTGTTTTCTTTACTCTGTTTATTGCATTTCCATATTGTTTCATGTTCTTCTGGTAGGCATCAGAATAATGGTATAGGATTCACCCTTGTTAGGTGCCCTATGATGTCTGCTCTCCCTACCTTTATGTTTTATGCTCTATGTGCTATCTAAGAGCTGGTTTCAGTTGATTTAACCAGCGCAACGGATGTTATCGCCTGCTGGATGATGTATGAATTGGTTGAATCGGTGCTTAGATGTTCTTGCTGGGTTTAAGCTGGAAGGTTTGGGAACACTGGGGATGAGTGTTAGCCCTGTCCACTAGGATATTTGTGCGACCAGCTGGCCCTTTTAAGATCCCTTCTGTTTAACTTATCTCTGTTTTTCCCTTGGAGTTGCTAAAGCATACCTGGAGTTAAATGACCTCTGGTCTGATCTATAAGCTGCCCCTTTGTCTCTTTGAGAGCTGTATTTGAGTATGTCCAAGCAGGTCTGGAGTTAAATGACCTCTGACCTGATCTATAGACAGAAATTTGGATGTTCTCCTTCTTTCACTTTCTCCCTTAATGTTCCACCCCACCATCTAATCTAAAGATCCTCTAGTATTAGATGACTTGCCCTTTGAAAGCCTTGGCTAGGGGATGCAAGTAATTTTCCTATCATGACTCCATAGATCAATGGATGGCATGGTCTTGGCCCATTCTCTCTGCTGACACAACCTTCTGTTTTGCTCCTTTCCTCCCACATATTTCTCAGTCCGTGATCTCATGACCAAGCCAACAACCCTTCAACCAAACTATTTAAACCCCCCCCCCTCTGTGCTTCATAACTAGCCTAACATCTTATTTTTGAGCTTCAAAGATACATCATTCTTTGCTCTATTTGGAGAGATCCCTCTCCGGGTCCAGGAGGGCTAGATCCTAGGGCCCCAAAGTGGTTCTGATGTTGTCTCATCTTTTGGTATTTCCAAATCACAAACATAGGAACCCCAACAAGACTTCAACCCCATACTTGAACACACCGCAGAACCAAATCGTTTAAACAGCTTCGTGAGTGGCCGCTATGTTTCCACATAAATAGTTGAAAGAGCTACTATGCCCTTTACCCCGCAACTCTGAATCGATCGCGCTCAAATAAAGCAACACATACCCACTTGTAGATCTTCTTTGATCCAGATCTCCAGCCCAGTCTACATCAACAAAACCATGAATGTCTAACATTATTTCCAATCCTGGTCTTCCCTGGTAACACAAGCCATAATCACTAGTGCCACGTAAATATCTGAAAACCCACTTGACTACTGTCCAATGCTCCTTCCCTGGGTTTGACATAAACCTGCTCAATACTCCCACTGCATGTGCAATGTCTGGTCTAGTACAGACCATTGCATACATCAGGCTACCCACTGCACTTGCATATGGAACACGGGACATATACTCCTCTTCTTCTTGTGTCTTGGGACACTGTTCAGCAGATAGCTTTACACCTACATGAATAGGAACATTCACCGGTTTACTATCCTGTATATTGAACCTCTGCAATATAGTCTCGACATACTTCCTCTTGTTTAATCAGAGCTTCCTCTTTGCCCGATCTCTCTTAATTTCCATGCCCAAAATATAGTTTGCAGCACCCAGATCCTTCATGTCGAATTTGGAGAACAATTGGGTCTTCAAATCTTGGATAATTTCTTTGTCATTTCCAATCAATAACATATCATCCACATACAAGACCAGATATATAACACGATCACCAATTAATTTAAAATAAACACAATGATCTTCCTTGCTTCTGGTGAAGCCAAGTCCCCGTATATAGGTATCAAATTTCCGATACCACATCCTTGGTGACTGTTTTAACCCATACAGAGACTTCTTCAACCTGCATACCAGTTCTTTCTTACCCTTCACCATAAAGCCTTCAGGTTGCTTCATGTAGATCTCCTCTTCTAGATCCCCATGAAGAAAAGATGTCTTCACATCCATCTGTTCTATCTCAAAATCAAATGCAGCAGCAACAGATAAAAGTAATCTAATAGCAGTAACCTTGGCAACAGGAGAAAAAATATCACCAAAATCAATTCCCGACACTTGGGAATAACCTTTCGCTACCAACCGAGCTTTGTATTTCTCCACCTTGCCTTCTACATTCTTCTTCTTCTTAAACACCCATTTTCTCCCAATGAGCTTCCTTCCAACCGGCAACTCCACCAAATCCCATGCATCATTTTTGTGCAAGGATGTCATTTCATCAACCATGGCCTCCTTCCGTAGTTTTCCATCCTCTGAATCTACTGCCTCCCTGACAGTTCTGGGTTCATCATCAGTTATAGTTAAGGAAAAACCTGAACAAAAAGAAGATGGACTATACCTTTCTGGTTGCCTTCTTTCCCGAACTGATCTTCTCAAAGTTGGAGTTTGTGGCTCTTCATCTTCTGAGTCTTCTTCTGTTGTAGAGTCTGATTCATCCTCCTTTAGCTCAAACTCTATCTTCTTAGGTTCCTTTGGTAGGACTTCATGTTTAACAACATCTTTCAATTCTTTAAACACCACATCTCGGCTGTACACAACCTTCCTTGTTTTTGGGTTCCAAAGCTTGTAACCCTTTAAACCATCCTTATACCCAATAAAGATGCACCTTTCAGATTTATTATCCAACTTGGTCCTTTTCTCCTTTGGAACATGTACATATGCATCACATCCAAATACCATTAGATGTGAAAGAGAAGGTTTCTTACCAGTCCATACCTCATGTGGGGTCTTATCCTCCAACACTGATGAAGGTGATCTATTAACCAGATAGCATGCAGTCTCCACTGCCTCTGCCCAGAATTCTTGTCCTAACCCGGTACTACTGAGCATGCTTCTTGCCTTTTCCATCAGTGTTCTGTTCATTCTTTCTGCAACTCCATTTTGCTGAGGTGTGTATGGAGTAGTCTTCTGCTGTGCTATACCACACTTCTTACAGAACTCTTCAAATTCCTTCTTGCAGAACTCCCCACCATTATTTGTCCTCAATGCCTTTATCTTCTTCTCTGTCTGGTTTTCCACCAGAGCCTTAAATTCTTTAAATTTGTCAAAGAATTCAGATTTCTTCCTCAAGAAATATATCCATGTATTCCTTGAGAAGTCATCTATGAATGAAACATAGTACACAGACTTTCCCAGTGATGGAACCGACACAGGTCCAAACACATCACTATGCACAAGTTCTAATATCTTGTTTGCCCTCTTAGCACCAGAAGGAAAACTCACCCGATTCTGCTTCCCATATACACAATGTTCACAGAAATAAAAATCCAGAGAACAATTAGACATACCTTCTACCATACCATCTCTATGCAGTATCCGAAGGCCCTTCTCTCCAATATGTCCAAGCCTTTGATGCCATAGCATGGTCTTTTCTCCAGAGACAGCTAGGCTTTCCGCTCCACTTTCAGGAACCATAGAATTGTTACACCCATCAATAACAGTGCTACCTTGTAGCTTGTACAGAGTTCCAGTCCGAACTCCCCACATTAATACCAGTGCTCCCCGAACCATCTTGCAGGCATCTTTCTCGAACACTGTTTTTACACCTGCATCATCCATCTTGCTTATAGAAATCAGATTTCTGGCCAATGTAGGAATATGCAGAACACCAGGAAGTGTTCTAATCCTTCCACCTTGCAGCTTCAGCTTGACCTTTCCACGTTCGATGATTCTGGCCCTCCTATCATCCCCTAGGAAGACATCACCACCATCATATTTCTCATACTCGCAGAACCACTCCCTATGGGGAGTGAAGTGAAAGGATGCACCTGAGTCAATCAACCATGACTCATGATCTACATGTGTATTTTAAGAAGAAGCCAAATACACATCCCCACCTTCATCTGAGGTGGTTTTTGCCTCTGCAGAAGGACCTTCATCAGATCCCTTTCCTTTCTCAGGAGCTTTAGATCTACATTCCTTTTTGTAGTGCCCTTCCTTTCCGCATTTCCAGCACACCTTTACAAACTTTCCAGGAGATTTAGATCTCCCTCTAGATTTAGATCTCCCACTCGAAACCTTATTCTTGTTTCTGTTCGGGGATCTTCCTCGTACAGATAAGGCATCTCCATTCTGACCCTCCATATTTCTCCGTCTCATTTCCTCCGACAGCAAGGCTGAGACAATGTCATCAAAGTTCAAGGTAGTTGTATTGCTACCTATTGCAATAACCAGACTGTCCCACGAGTCTGGTAGAGAGCACAAAAAACTGATGCACTTATCTTCATCTGAGATTTTAATATCAATAGACGACAACTGACTTACCACACTATCGAAGGCGTTCAGATGCTCTGTCACCGAGTCTCCATCCTTCATCCTCAGGTTATACAGCCTTTTCTGCAGGAACAACTTATTCACCAGAGACTTAGATTGATACAAATTCCCTAGCTTGTCCCACAAGGTCTTCGCCGTAGCTTCCCTAGATACATTCAACAATACTGAATCTGAGACACAAAACCGTATTGTGCTCTTAGCCTTCCGATCCAGTTTCTTCCAGTCTTCATCTGACATTGCCGTTGGTTTAGTACCTGGATCTACCGCGATCCACTGATCTTTATCCACCAGCAGATCCTCCATCTTGAGCTTCCACAACTCAAAACTCTGACCATTAAATTTCTCGATCTCTATCTTCCCGCTACTCGCCATCTTCTTTCACAGCAAGAATCAATCCTGCAGATCTCCCACTGAATAGGGTCTACCTCAGGCCCAAGAAAAAAACCCTCAACAGCAAAGGCGTCCCCTTGAAGCCGAAATAGCTCTGATACCAAATGTAGGTTTTAACCCTCAAAAGAAATGATCTACACACGAATCTTATAACAAAAAATAAACAATAGCAAGAGAATAAAACATAAAACAGATAAACACAGAGATACTCCCTTGGATCCCAAATCAGGACGACCAGCTTGATTTTTCATTATATTCCTTTTAGTGTTACAACACACATATATATACATGCCGAAGCATACATAAACCCCAATCCATAAACCTTGGATTAGAACATAACCGTAGTTCCCTTGACCGGATCTACAAAAAAATACTAGGGGCCGAAAACCATCATATCCCAATACCATGTGCAAAACCATGCACAAAACCATGGACGCGGACTACCCGCCAGAAATTAAGGACCAAAAATTTTCACTGGGGCGCTGCCCCGGACCCTGACAGGGGGGGCTACCGCCCCCCTTGTGACCCCCCCGCTGCGCCCAGCGCAAAGGGGGGGCTATCTCCCCCCCTCTTACCCCCCGCGCGTGCTTAGTCATGGAAAGAATATAACACATACCCAAAAAGGAATATGTCTCTAGATGGAAATCCTTTGATAGACCTTTGGTTTTATTCATCGGCCTTTGTTAAGTAACATCTCAGTTTATTTGACCTTCTCCACTACTTTGACCTCTGAGGCAAGAAATTTCTACATTAATTGTTGGATTAAACTTTGTCTTCATCAACTAATGACCCTAGACCCTAAACCTCGACAATTTTAATTCGAGCTCTTCCTTTTATCTCCAAGGAAAAATGTTATGAAACTAGGTCACAAAATAGAATAAAAGATAGATCAATTCCTCTTCGAGGGGGAAACCTCCTTTATATTACATAAATGAAAAATTCCTTTATGATACAAATTAAAAACCCTCCTTTCTATATATAGGAGTCCAAGGGGTCACAAAATAATCTTAGCCGACATAACAATAACAATGTAAGGGCACAAAAATAACAATAGTGAGATTCTATGGAGCACCAATATGGGGACTAATTTGGAATAACAATAACAATAATGGGGCTACAATAACAATAAAAATAAGGGGATACACTAGTATTATAGAGACCTAGCATGTCCCTCTCCTTCAAAAAAAATTTTCCTCAACACTTGAGTAGTTATAGATTCTTTTGTATAAAATTCTCATCCTCCTATGTCGAATCTCCAGTGGGTAAGTTCTTCCACTTGATGAATCAATTTCATAGCTATCAATTTCTTGTTTTAATGACTGCTTCAGGTTCCAATATGATTTTTCCTTCCTCATCAAGTTCTGGAAATATTGTTTGAACTGAGAGTTTGTCACCTATAACCTTATTTAAGCATGAAACATTGAAAATTGGGTGCACTCTAGAAGATCCAATTTGTATGACATAGTACCAATATTTTGTAACAACTTATAAGGACCATAATAATTTGGTGAAAATTTATTATCCTTATTAGCTTGATTGAGGGACATTTGTTTGTATGTTTGTAGCCATAAAAATACCCAGTTGCCTCTATCAAAACTTCTTTTGCTGCAATGTTGATTTTCATGTTGTTTCATTTGATTATGCGCTAAATTGAGGTTATCCTCTAAGATTTGGAGAGCTTGTTGTTGATGCTTGATGTGATATTTCACTTCTTGAACATTAGAGTTTTCTCTTAAAGATGATGTGATGGACGGTGGATGATACCCATAAAGTCCCATAAATGGGGTCATTTTTGCTGCAGTATGGAAGGAAGTGTTATACCACCATTCAACCAGAGGTAAACACTTGACCCATTGTGTATGTTTATTATATACAACGCAACTAAGATATCCTTCCAAACATTTGTGCACTATCTCATTTTTACCATCATATTGAGGATGATATAATGAGCTATAAGCTAATTGAGTACCCAAACAAGTAAATAATTATGTCCAAAAATTTCCTGTAAAAATTGGATCTCTGCCACTTACAATAATCTTTGGGTTTCCATGTAGATTTTGAATTGTTTCCATAAATGAAATAGCAATTGTACTGTATTTAAATGGGTGAGATAATGCACAAAAGTGTGCATACTTGGTAATTCTTTCAACTACCACCATCATGACGATATTTCCTTTGGACTTGGGTAAACCTATGATAAAATTTACTGAAGCCTCCTCCCGAACTTGACTTGGAATGGATAAAGGTTGTAACAAACATGAGGTCTTAATTGTCTCAAATTATTTTGTTGGCAAACCAAACATTCTGCCACAAACTTTTGAATATCAGATTTAAGGTCATCCCAAAAAATTCCTTCTTGACCCTGTGGTAAGTTTTTAAAAATCCTGAGTGCCCTCCTAAGGGGGCGGTGTGCAATTCCAAAAGAATATTTTTTTTGAGTTGGGAATTCTTACAAATATATAACCGATATTTCTACCATAATGAATCATTTTTCCATCTAAATGTTTCATGTGTACTGGGATATTGCTGCAACTTTTGAATGAGTGTCCACACATCTTCATCATTATTCCATTCATCCCTTGCTTTGGTTATCCACTCAAGTTGGATAATATAAATGGAACAAAAAAATTCTTTCACATCCTCATCCTTTCTTTAGAGTGTTGGAAATATTTCCATTGATGTCATTAACTGAAATAATGTCAATGTATGTTGAATGATATTTTAAAAAAGGTTGAAAGTGATGTGAAGTGCAAAGGCTATGCTAATCAATATGAAGGCTAAATGTTGTCAAGAAGGACATAATATATTAAGACAAAGTTGAAATACATATATTTCATTAAACATAAAATGTAGATAATAAAATTGTTAGGTCCCTATATTACTAGCTTAGTCCCTTATTGTTATTAATGTAGCCCCCTTATTGTTATTGTTGCACCCCTGTAACCCCAATATTGTTATTATTGTGCCCTTACATTTTTATTTTTAGGTTGGCTAGGATTATATTGTGGACCCATGGACTCCTATATATAGAAGGAGGTTTTGGTCATTTGTATCATCCAATAATTTTTCATTTATGTAATGTATTGGAGGTTTCACCCTCGAAGTGGCTGATTTATAAGGTGTTGATCTCTCTTTTCTTCTATTTTTGGAGCTGGTTTCATAACATTTGGTATCAAAGCTTTGGATTCTAGGGTTTCACTTCTCCAAATAGGTCATTGTGGCATTTTCACAATAACGTTTCTTCTACGAAGGATCAAAAGCTAAAATTTCTACCGAGCGAAGCCAAAATCCTAAGGAACCTCCTGTAAAACTGTTAGATCTTGGTTCACAATATGTTCAGAGATATGATCTGGGGAATTTAGGGTTTTTTTAGGCTCCCGAATTTTAACTAAAAAAAGTCATCATAGAATTTTTGCTTTATTTCCTCATAGACAAAGTTTCAGAAGCTGGAATTTTTACAGTGAAAAGATGAAATCCCGAGGAACCTCCTGTAAAAATGTCAGATATTATTTTGCGATATTTTTGGAGATATGATCTATGGAAGTTAGGATTGTTTCAGGCTCCCGAATTTCATCTCAAAGAGGTGACCATGGGAAACAAGATATAACTCTCTGTCTAAGTGTCAGAATGGGATTTTGTAAATAGTGGCCACAAGTACACAAACTATAGTTTTTTTTATATGAATTTTAGATCCGAAGGAGTAAATAGTGACACGTGGAAAGTCGTACAATTTCGCTCTACTAAATGAGTCCATAATTAGGTCATCGTGGGAGATTGGGCATAAATTTGCCTTGAAGAATCTAAATTAGGTCAGACCTATGGCATTCGAAAGAAGATTCATAGGGATAATTCAGAGCCAAATTTTAGATATTGAAGATCCAAAATTACAAAGATAATTCAGTTTCAATATCAAGCTCCTCAAAAGCAAGAAAAATGTGTGTTCTTTTTTCGAATTACATAAGTCTCATTTGAAAAAAATTTAGTTTGAATTTATTCCAAGGGAATATTTAAGAATAGAGATCAATATTGGGTTCTAAAATGCCCACTAAAAGAATTCAACACCCATTAACCCTTCATAAGTCTCTACTATGACTCATGAAGATGAAGAAACACAACATGAGATATCAAAATTACAAGAGCAAGTGCACCAAATTTCGCTATCACAAAGAGCAACAAAAAATGAAATGGAAGTTTTGAGAAAGGTGTGGAAACTAAGATGGATGGTTTGAAGAAAGGTTTGGAAGCTAAGATGAATGGTTTGGAAGCTAAGATGAATGGTTTGGAAGCTAAGATGGATGGAATGGAAGTGGGCATGGAAGCTAATATGGATGACAAGGAAGCTAAGATCAATGAAAAAATTAAAGACAACATGGAAAACATGAAGAATGATCTAAAAGTAAACAATGAAGTTTTGGAAAAGTTGATACAAGAAATGTTTCCTAATGGTGAAAAGATAGTAGAGGAAATTCATGATGAGAACAAAATGAATGTCAATCATGATCTCATAAAATCTAATGTTGGATGGAAGAACCACCATATTCCAAATATGGATATGAGGAAGTTTTATGGAAAGGATCCCATAACATGGATACTACAGATGGAGCAATATTTTGATCTCAATAATGTGAAAAACACACAAAAGGTACGCATTGCAACTTTACATTTAGAACAAAATACATTTGTATGGTATCGATGGCTTTTCTCCCATAAAAAAATTGTCACTTGGTCAATTTTTACGGAGGAAATGATAGCACATTATGAGGATACAAAAACAACACCTTCTTCAGCCAATTGATAAATCTCAAACAAAAGGGTTCAATGGTGGAGCACATTGAGGAATTCCAAAAATTTAATATAAGGGTAACTGTTATTCTAGAGGAACACAAGATTGATGTCTTCATAGGGACTTTAAAGAATAACATCCAACATGAATGTAATATTCCTAATTAGCCCAAGCTAATAGGAATATTTCATTTTGTTTTGGTTTTCTTAATTGATGAATAAAATGTAAAGGAGGACATGTAAACTCCTAAAAACATCAAAATAAATCAATGCCCAATGTGAATAGAGGAAAATCAGGACTGTCTCAATAAAATACCCTTGTATGTGAAAAAGGATTGAGGAGATTGACTGGGTCAACAGGACCAAATCAACACTGTCCAGATGCATTGAACCTCCTTGTTGATCAGCACAGTTTTAGATGGAGGATCTTCATGTGAAAGGAGCGAGAGTTTTGAAGGTGGTTTAGGGTTTCTCAAGCTCTCATCTTATAAAAGGAAGGGGAAGGCTCAAGAGAAGGTTGTTCATGATATTTGATTTTGATGTTTGTTTATACAATTCGAGTTCTCTTGGTTGTTTATGTAATGTTCCTACTTAGCCTTAGCTAAGAGGAACATTCAATTTTGTTTTAATTTATGTTTCATGAATAAATGAATAAAGGAGGACATGTAAAACTCCTGAAAATTCTGAATAAATCAATACCCATGTGAACAAAGACAAATAAGGGCTATGTAAATAATCACTTGCAAGTGTGAAAGAGGTTTTAGCTAAATACTGGGTCAACCTTGACCAAATCAACAACATTGTCTAGGTTCATTGCATCTCCAAAAGGGATAGCGTGGTTCTAGAAGGGAGCCTATAATGTGAAAAGGGCTAACTCATCAAAGTGGTTTAGGGTTTGCACGAGCTTTCTCATCATATAAAAGGAAGAGGAGAGCAGCAAGAGAAGGTTGTTGATAAATCATATTTCTGAGTATTTGTCTACTTAGACAAATACCATTCTCTGCTGTTGAGTGGAGGATTGTATCTGGAATTCCTGTGCAGGAGTTTCATCTCTTCCTTTGATGATTCAAGGAGGAAATCTTGCTGAAATGAACCATTATCAGGCTTGAGGCCAAGCTTCTACTTACATTGGCAGCACTGATCCATTGAGGGTTTTACTGTCTCTGCAAGTTGCAGCAAGTGGTGATCTAGATCTGCAGAGATCTAGTGTATTTTGAGAGATTTTCTCCATGGAGTGGGTCCTTTGACCTCCTAGAAGAGTGTGTCATTTCTTGTACTTCAGATCTGTAATTATTCAGTATTTTTCTATGTCTCTTGAGCTACAACACTGTCCCACTCGGAAAAAATGCGTTATTTATGTATGAGGGTTTGCAGGTTGTTTTTCTCATAGTTTATATCAGAGATCTCTTATGTTGGGCTTTACCTTCCACTTGGTGATCGATAGATTGGCTTGCTGATATATGTTCTGTTTAGATCTGATCCATTTCAATGAAATGCTATATTCAGAAATTTACTTTAGTAGTTTCCAGATCTGTAACTTTTTTCTCAGATCAACTCTTATTCTTGCATGCTTTTGTCAAAATTCCAAGTGGATCTTGTAGAAAAAACTATAGAGTTTCCAGATCAAATATAGATCTGATATTTTGTCCATATATCTTCTCTAGATCTAAGTTGTAACTTACATTTTCTGAACCTCCTGAAAAATAATGTTGTAGAAGCATTTCTGCAAATTTATATGTGCTCCTGCTCTCTTTTCTGAAGATTTACTGTTGTATTGGTTCATGCTTTCTACTGTGTAATGAAAGGGATTTTTCATAATGATTATTTGCTGCTGTAATACCAAGATATAATTTCTCTTTCTGATCTCCACTGAACATTAGCTAAAACTGCGCAATTCCTGAAGCAGTGCTTGCATTTGACTACAACCTTCCCCTTTGGGTGCTTTTTAGCTAGTCTACTTTTTGGGAGATTTGTTTAATGTGCCTAAAGAGATTAGTTTCTGATGAAATTCCATATATAAGTCACATACAACATAAATGAGGGGAAAAAAGACCTGATCTGCAGTATTTTTGCACATTTTTACTTATATAGCGTTTTCCTTGAACACCTTGTTGAAATTCATGAAAAGGGTTATTCCAAGTTCTATAGACAGAGTCTATAGTTGGCCAGGTAGCCTCTAGGTCTCATCCTTTATTTGAAAGTTGAAATATCTAGTAAATTCCTCTGTATTCCATCTCTAAAATAGAATCTTGAGAATCCTAAAAAGGGATCATTACAGTGGTATCGAAGCTCCACTCTTGGCATAGCCCGTGCTAGCATTGGAGCACCAGTCATGCTGCATTCCAAATATGAAGATCCTCTTTCTAAGAGGGACAGGAGATATCATAATAGAATTCATAAAAATTATGACTATACTACTGTTGACCTTGACAAGGGTCAAGACAAGGGGAAAGCCCCTGAATTTGTGAATGATAAAGATAAGGAAGCAAAGGAGTTTGCAAAAATTGTCTTGGATGCTATGCAATATCTATCCAAGGAGATAAAGGAGATGAGGATAGATAGAATTATGGAGTCCCTTGGGAGATTCCATCAAGGAGAAAGTTCTGATATGTCTCAATTTGGGACTGGTCAACCTGTGAACTTGCCACAAGCTCCACAGGCCTCACAACGCTCTACAATTCCTACCTTCTTGGCTGTAGAGAATGAAGGACTGAAAAAGAAAACCTCTTTGGAAGGTTAATTTTTAGAATATGAATCACAAAGTCAGATATTCAAGGATAACTTTAGCTTTCAAGACTATTTCCATCTCAAGGACCGGAGGAGGCCATGGCAGCAGTATAGAGATAGAGGTTTCCTTCATGGGAGACACCATACTATGGGTAGGTTCTTATTGCCTAAGTTCGATGGATCACCCTCTTGTTCTGCCAAAGCATGGGTGGATAAGTTGGAAATCTATTTCCCGTTGAATAAAGTGCTACAAGTAGAAGCCAGCAAGATTATTGCGCTACATTTTGAGGGAGAAGCCCATAACTGGTGGTTTCATGGAATATCTACATTGGGACAGAACAATATGTCCACAGATGCTGAGTTTACTAGGAGACTAGTGGAGATATTTGATCAAAAATATCCAGAGGCCCCTTTTATAAGTTTGGAAAAGTTGAAGCACACAGGAGATGCAGAGGCCTATATCTCTAAATTCCTGAAGTTGTCAGTAATGGTCCCTGATCTATCCGTAGCAAGGAGAATCTACATGTTCATTGATGGCATGAAGGAACCTTTTCATGGGTTGGTTAAGTCTACCAAGCCCATCACTCTGCATGATGCCATTGAGAGAGATAGAGATCTCCAAGATGCCTTGCCAAGGGAAAAGGCAACCTTCCCAAGCAAAGCCACTCACTCTTCTAAGGGGAAAGAAGGGAAAGCTTCTCCATCCAAGGATAACTCACTGAATAAACCTCTTGACATTTATCTCTGGAGGGAGTTGAGGAAAAAGAGATTATGTTTCACTTCTCAAGAGCCATGGGCACTGGGACATAGATGTGTTGCTGGAAGAGCGCATTATATTGAAGTCTTCTCTGATTTTGAGGAGGAAGAGGGAAATGATGGACCTAGGAGAGGTCACAGTGCTGGTGATGATGAGGAGGAGGATCAATCACCATCCAGAGATGAAGAAGGAGCCTTTGCTCCAACAATTGGGACTCTTGCTTCTTTGAGAGGAGTGCCCAAGTACTTGACCCTCAGAGTGCAAGGTTTCGTTATGAGCCAAAGAGTGTCTATTCTGATTGACAGTGGGGAAACCCACAACTTTATTGATGCTCATCTTGTGCAGAGGATAGGGATCCCCACTGATACTTTTGATGGGTTCTCTGTTTTGGTTCCGGGAGACAGAACTATGCAGTGCATGTAGTATGTTCCATCACTTCCTGTGACTATGGGAACCTACAACTTGGTGGACCATTTCTTTGTAGTTGACATACCAGACACCAACATCATCTTGGGTGTCCAATGGTTGATTACCTTGGGAAAATTCACCACTAATTGGAAAGAATTGTAGATGATTTGGGTGGATTTGAAGAGTGGGAAACAAAAAATCATTCGAGGCATGCACACCTATCCTTCACCTGATGTTTCCACCCAAAAAAAAAAGATGGAATTGTGCAGTGGGGGCAAGGACCTCATAGTTCCTTCTCTCATGTTTATGAGAATTCTAAAAGGAACATTCCTACATCATGGAAAGCCACTTGGAATGCCATTAGATTATGATCAAGTGGGGGAAGCCTCACCAAGTGCTGAAACAATGGAAGATAAAGCCACAGCACTGTGGGAGGAAGCAAGGGGGAGGATCGACCTTCCCACAATTTTTTTTGGCGTGTATAATGCCAAAGAAACAATCAAAAACAAGGAAAGCACCACCATAGATGCATTAGCAATGCTATCCTTGTTGAGCTGTGTAGATCCTTATTGGAGATCTCAACTCCTTGTGGAGTACTCCAAATATCTGCACACCAGGATGATATTAGATGGCATGAAGCAAGGAGGAGACTATTTGGTCCATGAAGGGGTCATCTATCATCTTGGTAAAGTATTCTTGTCTCAAGCCTCCAAGCTTAAGCAAGAGATACTACAAAGAGAACACAAAGAGTTCCTTTCCAGATGTATGCGGTCAACAAAGATCTACTCCCTAATCTTGAGGAGTTTTGATTGGGAGGGTATGAAGGAAGAAATAAATCAACACTATGATTGGGAGGAACTACATCAACACTTACAAGAGTTCAATAGTTATGAGGATATGGGGCAGCCAAGGGATCCTATGCAGGAGACATTTCATCCATCTCTTCCTTCTCTTAAAAGAGGAGAAATGCCCATGCCTAACTCTGTGTGTGGGAGACTTGAATGGTAAAGAATATGATCTTATGGAGCATGTTTATTTTTATGATTTGACACATTCTCTTACCATATGTATGTATGCCATGGCTCCTACAAGGAGTGATAATACATGTAGATATCATGGCATTAATGAGGCCAATAAAAATTCCAAATCTGGCCACTCCCTCGAGGTGCAAAGGGAGATTATCTATCATGATGGGTGCTTCCCAAAGGCACCTAACTTGGGCCTAACTTTCAGCCATGTCAAAGTGACCCATGCAGCAAAGAAGTGGTGGGAGTACCACCTACCACACTCATATATACTCAAAACAAGGAGTGCATTGCATTGGTACCTTAAGCGGGATTGTGACCCACCTCCTCAAGTGCAAATTTCAGTTTGCATATATGTGATTTTGCTTCTATACATAGATGATATATTGGTATTGTTTATGGGTTTGTATCGACAAAAAGTGGGCAGTGTATATGTACCACATGGGATGGAACTTTATCCTGTACTTCCTGATACATGTTTTAGATGTGAAATTGCTTCACCCATGTTTATTTCTGTTGAGTTTTACACTCCTGAAGGGATAGACTATGCCCCTATCATGTTAGCATTGGAGGATCAGTTTTTGATGTATTGTCTTGGTGAGAACTTAGTCCATGATGAAATATTGATCCTTGATGGTGCCATCAATGGAGAAGGAGAAGAACTAAAGCTCTTACCCTGTCGGTTGCCTTAGTACAAGCAACATTTTGGAGGGGAGGACTGTAATTTTCCTACTTAGCCTTAGCTAAGAGGAACATTCATTTTTTTTTAAATTTATGTTTCATGAATAAATGAATAAAGGAGGACATGTAAAACTCCTAAAAAGTCTGAATAAATCAATTCCCATGTGAGCAAAAAATTAGGGCTATCAAAATAATCACTTGCAGCTGTTAAAGAGGTTTGAGCTAAAGACTAGGTCAACCTTGACCACATCAACAACGTTGTCTAGGTGCATTGCATCTCCAAAAGGGACATCATAGTTCTAGAAGGGAGCCTCTAATGTGAAAAGTGCTAACTCATCAAAGTAGTTTAGGGTTTGTCAGAGCTTTCTCATCTTATAAAAGGAAGAGGAGATCAGCAAGAGAAGGTTGTTGATAGATCATATTTCTGAGTATTTGTCTGCTTAGACAAATACCATTCTCTGCTGTTGAGTGGACGATTGTATCTGAACTTCATATGCAGGAGTTTCATCTCTTCCTTTGTTTATTCAAGGAGGAAATTTTTCTGAAATGAAACACTATCAGGCTTGAGGCCAAGCTCCTACTTACATTGGCAGCGCTGATCCATTGAGGGTTTCGCTGTCTCTGCAAGCTGCAACAAGTGGTGATCTAAATCTGCAGAGATCTAGTGTATTTTGAGAGCCTCTCTCCATGAAGTGGGTCCTTTGACCTCCTAGAAGAGTGTATCATTTCTTGTACTTTAGATCTGCAATTATTCAGTAGTTTTTTGTGTCTCTTGAGCTACAACACTGTCCCACTAGGAAAAACTGCGTCTTTTATGTATGAGGGTTTGCAGGTTGTTTTGCTCATAGTTTGGATCAGAGATCTTTTGTGTTGGGATTTACCTTCCACTTGGTGATCCATGGATTGGATTTCTAATCTATTTTATGTTCAGATCTGATCCATTTCAATGAAATTCTATATTCAGAAATTTACTGTAGCAGTTTCGAGATCTGCAACTTGTTTCTCAGATCTACTCTTATTCATGCATGCTTTTGTCAAAATTCCAAGTGGATCTTGTAGAGAAAGGTATAGAGTTTCCAGATCTGATATTTTTTCCATATATCTTCTCTAGATCTAAGTTGTAACTTACATCTGCTGAACCTCCTAAAAAATAACGCTGTAGAAGCATTTCTACAAATTTATATGTGCTCCTGCTCTCTTTTCTGAAGATTTACTGTTGTATTGGTTCATGCTTTCTACTGTGTAATGAAAGGTATTTTTCATAATGATTATTTGCTGCTGTAATACTGAAATATAATTTCTCTTTCTAATTTCCACTGAACATTAGCTAAAACTTCGCAATTCCTGAAGCAGTGCTTGCATTTGACTGCAACCTTCCCCTTTGGGTGCTTTTTAGCTAGTCTACTTTTTGGGAGATCTGTTTAATGTGCCTAAACTAATTTTTTTCTGATGTAATTCCATATATAAGTCACATAGATCATAAATGAGGGTAAAAAAACACTGATCTATGTTATTTTTTCACATTTTTACTTATACAACGTTTTCCTTGAACACCTTGTTGAAATTCCTGAAAACGGTTATTCCAAGTTCTATAGACAGAGTCTACAGTTGTCCAGGTAGCCTCTGGGTCTTATCCTTTCTTTGAAAGATGAAATATCTAGTAAATTCCTTTGTATTCCATCTCTGAAATAGAATCTTGAGAATCCTAAAAAGGGATCATTACAGTTTAGCAAAGACTTGTGAGGACTTATTTTTTAGGGATTCTCTCTCCTTCCATTGAGTAGCTCTTGTAGGGCATTGTAATTCTCTTACAATATCAGGCATATGGAAAAGATCCATATCCCTTAGATAGTGTAAATACTATTGGTTTTTACTTGTTTCAGTGAGCTGCAACAAGTGGAGACTAGATCTATTTAGATGTAAGCTATACTAGTGCCTCTTCTTAGTGAGTGAGTCTTTTATCCTCCTAGAAGAGTGTATTAGAACTTGGGATGATATTCAGATCTTAGAATGTGGCCAATATATTCTCCATATCTTCCAGCGTAGTTATTTTCAGGGACTACGTTATTCTATTCAGTGTTGCAGTAGCAGGGTTTATCCCCTTGCTTTTGAGCTTGTTCCTTGGAGGAAGGGCCAACCCTTCTCCCAGAAAAGCCTTGTATTGTATTCTTCTTCTATATTTTTACATTCCAGACATATTTATTTAGTTCTGTATTAAAAATGCATTTTTCAGATCTATATCTACAGATCTGCACTTTTATACAATGTATCTCATGAAACCCTTGCCGAGTTATTCTCTTTGATGTATAAAGGAGCTGAATCTCCATTTTTCTTCATGATTTCATGTAAAAAACTCCAGATCTGATATTTATGCCATATTATAACTATAACCTTTAGAAAATCACGCAGTATGTGCTTCAACAAATTTCTGTTGAGTTAAGTCTTGGGGTTTTGGCATTTTCAAGCCATATCGGGAGTGGGAGATCTGTTTAACATAGCTAGAATGATTTTTTTTGGGTGAAATTTTATATGTGAGTCCACTATAACATATTATAAGGGATAAAACTATCATTTTCCTATGTTTTTATGAAAATATCTGAAATTAACCTTTTTAGGGCTTAAATTGCTGCTTTTCCCCATCAATTAGTGCGTAAATTAGAATATAAGTTGTTGTTTTTGCTTGATTGAAGAATATGTTTTATTAAAACATCATATTATCTATATTACTGCATCTCTAACTCTATAATATCTTAATATATTATTTTTGTTGTAGAAATCCCTTATTTTGGGATATTACAGTGGTATCAAAGCATGATCTTTGGCTCAGCCTGTGAGATCCAACTGTTAGCCCCCTATAAATTTTTGACAAGAAAATAGGGGGCTAAATTTTTTTTGAGCCTTCAAGGAATGCATTTCCTCTGAAAACACATCATCCTTGAAGCCTCCTTGTGCCTTTTTCCCTTTGATAAAATCCCCTCTACTGATTCCCATTATAAAGCCTCTCTGATTGTGAAAAATTTTGCCCCAAAAGGACTACATTTATCCCTTGTACCCCTCCATAATTCTTCATTTCATCCTTTTTTCCCCTTTTTTCAAAGCCTCCTTTTCACCTCAAAATCCCTCCCTTAGTTCTTATAAATCATCCCAAAAACCCCCTCTAAATCCTACACACACCCCTGGTGTGGTTTAAATTCCCCTTCTTTCCCCTATCGTTACCCTTTATTGGCCTTAAAATACACTAAAAGTGGGTCAAAAACCATATTTTCCATATAGATGGGTCTTAGTCCCTCTCGGCCAACCCCCTTAACCATTTCCCACGTGACCCGAGCACTGAAACCGGGCACTAGCCCAAAAAGCACTTAGCTCGTTGGGTATTTTTGGAGCTTTTTAAACCGTCGATCTGTATAGATCGAACGGTCGTCGCGATCCCCGCAACGTCCAACGCTCAACCCTTTCACCGCTCGTTCATCGCATCTCCACCTTTCATTTACCCGCTGATCCGACGGCCCGGAGTTTGCCCGCCCTAGTGGTCCCCACACCAACACGCCCTGTGCAAAAAAAACAACTAGTTTCTATCACACCACCGTTGGAGGGTGGGTGGTATTTTTCTTTTTCGCAGCGAATCCACTCACTGTGGGACACGTGGCACCGACGTTGTTTGAAAACCACCCCCCCATCACGCGTTAAAGTTCGGTTGAAGACTCGGCACGATATGCACGTGCGTCGTCCGTCCGATCCAATGTATCAATGTAACAAGGTCCCGACCGGGTGGTTTTCCCCCAATGTTTGAAGCAACGATTTTTGAGGCTTCAACATTTTGGCACTGGAAGGAGGGTCTAAGATATGAATTGCAAGTAAATCTCAATCCACATGCCATTCTAAGAGAAACTCACCCTCATCATCCTCTTCAATTTCTTCCACATCTCAAATCCCCAGGGAAGAAATTGATGAGAATATTCAAACACCCACTACCAAAGTCTCAAATCAATTAGAAAATCAACCTTCTGAGTCCCCTGAAGTACAAGCTTTAATTCACAAATTACAAGGGTTCTCATTATCTTTAGAAGATTCTAAATTATCTGAAGGTAGTGTAACTTCACAATTTGTTTCTTCCAAACCTCTTACCAGGTTACAGAGTGAAAAACTTGGTATTCCTCCAAAGGAATTTCCTTTACCTAGTAGAGTTAAAACAAAAAAACCCCATCGGAATCAAAGAATGATATTAGTTCTTCATCGCAAATTCAATCATCTGTTTCCCAAATCTCAACCCAGAAAAGTGCAGTTGTCTCAACATCGGCTATTCAAACATCAGTTGCCCAAACATCATCACTTCCAATATCATCTGCTTAGACAATACCTGTCCAAACACCTGTTGTCTCTTCTAATCCTTCAACAATTATCACAACAATGGCACAAGCAGCACAAAGACCATGGGCTAGACCGAGAGCTGTTAATATGCCTGCACCCTTACATGATTTACTAGATCATGCTGAAAAACGGTTACCAAAATTCAGCCCTGGCCTAAACATACAAGCTGAAGAACACATCAATAATTTTATGCTTTTTGTAAATTTGAATGGAGTTGAACATGAAGATGTTGTAGACAGGTTATTCCCCTATACTTTGCAAGGGGAAGCAGGATCCTGGTATTTTTCATTACCTTCAGGATCTATTACAAGTTGGGATATTTTCTCAAATCATTTCTTAACCAAATTTGGAGATGACAGATCAATAGCTACCCTAATCAATGATCTTTCCAATCTGAGAACAGAACCCAAGGAACCCATTAAATATTTTAACTCTCGATTCAACAAAATTTTGAATAAAATACCTATAGATTCAAAGCCTGGTGAGCAGGTTAGAAGTGAATGGTATATAAATGCTTTACCCTCAAAAATAGCAATTTTTGTAGATAGAGCTGCGAAACCTACTTTAGCTGAGAATATGAAAGAAGCTATTGCAGTTGAAAAACAGATTATTGCTCTAGATAAGAAAAATGCTATTGAGGAAAGAAAATCCAAGAAAGTTAGCTTTAAAGATGATTCAAAAAATAAGAAACCTAGAGAACCATATGACATGGAAGGTTTTCATAAAGTTCTCAAAACCATGTCTAATGAGATGGTTGAGACTAAAAAGCAAGTGGTAGAGACTTCTACCAAAAGACCATTCAGGAGCTTCAAAAGAAATCACACTGAATCTAAACCTCCCAATTCAATCTCCAATGCAAAATTAGAAGAGGAAGAAGAAGAAGATACTCCTCCAGTATCATATGAAGAAGAAGAAAGAGAGGAAATAACTGAATTACATGGGATGTGGGATTTCATTCTCCCTAACTCGGATAGTGAACAAGAAGCCATGCCTGTAAGTACAAGGAGTAAATCTACAACAGAACCTGCTCAATCTGTTCCTAAGAAGAAAAGTACAACTCCAATTACTAAAGACAAATCCCCTGTAAAGAAAGCTTCTCCCTTACCCACTCAAAATCAGCCATCATCTTCTAATCCTCCTACATCAACATCTAAGACATTGGTGGTATCAAATCCTATGAATTATAACATTCTTGAAGACATGAAGAATACTAGAGTGAACATTTCTTTACATGAACTCAACAAACTTAAACATCAACAGAAGCCACTATTGAAAGAATTAAATGCAACACCTATTGCTCCTCTACCAAGTGGTGTAGTTTCCAAAGCAGCTAAAGGCATAGGTAAGCCACCAGATAAAGTAGATGCCACTGATACAGTTCTTATTGGAGAAAGATCAAATTCTCAGACACCTTTTCTTTTGAATTATGAAATCTCCAACAATAATTTGCATAATTGTTTAATATATTTAGGAGCATCCTCTAATATAATGCCTACTTCAGTCTGTGCAAAATTGAATATTGAACCACAAAAGTCTACAGTTCACATTGTTCAATTGGATCGCTCTAAAGTTCAAGTTGTAGGAGAAATCAATTCAGTTAATATTTGATTAGCTTCTGATCCTATAATTTTCAAAAGAATTGATATTCTAATTGCAGATATTCCTGAATTCTATGGACTATTCTTAAGCAGGGATTGGTTTGCAAAACTTAATGGTTATATCGCAACTGATTATTCACATATGTGGCTTCCCTACAAAGGGAAACCAAATCAATTCAAAGTTGAGCGAGAAAAACACATGATGCATATTGTAACAGAATTTGAACAAGCAAATGAACCTATAGCTTTTAATAACAATATCCTTGGAGGTTATTCTGCTGAATCATTCCTTGGGAATTTCACAGCACCACAATCACCCTTTTCTGTAAATACTTTTATTTTATAAATTGAAATTTTTTCACAATCTGATTCTTCTAGAATTGTTAATGTTTCTGATACATCTATAGATAAACCTATAGACAAGTCTTTATTTTGGTCATTATATTTCGATGGATCAAAATATAGTGATGGAGCAGGAGCAGGATGCATCTTAATTGATCCAGAAGGAGAGAAAACTATGCTATCTTGCAAACTAGAATTTGAGTGCACAAACAATACTGTAGAATATGAAGCCTTGATCCAAGGGATTTATAAAGCAATAGGGTTAAATATAAAATACTTGAAAGTATATGGTGATTATGAAATTGTCATAAGACAAGTAAGGAATACTATCCATTGTTTTTCAGGGCATCTCAAACATTATCAAACCCTTGTGCAAGACCTTACCACTCAATTTTTAGCATTTAATATCTCTTATATTCCTAGAACTAGAAATACATCAGCTGATTTGTTAGCTAATGTTGCATCCAAACTCCTCCCTGCTGAAGATTACAGTCCTGATAGATTTTCAGTCGAATTAATCTTTCAACCATCTGTTCCTGATAATATCACAAATTGGAGAGTATTATATCTGTTGGATGGATAAATCGATCTTGTGGAAAATACCAATCTCCCTAGTATCAGAAGATAGTCTAGCAACAAACATACAATTAAATCTATCTTTCTCTAGATATATCACGATTTATAAGTAAATGCTACAAAGGTGTTACGATCCTACCTTGATCCAACGCTTGTTTGTAGTAGTCGTCCTTCGGTCGCCCGAAAGAGTTATCTTCGAAGATCTGCAATCACAAAAAAAAAAAAAAAAACATCAAATGGCACCTGCATAGCATATATTCATAAATCATATCTATTATGGTGATCAAGGAATCCATAAAATTAACAATCAGTTGACAACTTATTGAGAAAAACAAACTTATTTGTATTAACTTTGAAATAGTAGAAGAACCTTACAACATTTTTAGCCTTGATGTTGAATAGGTCTTCCCGGGGTCCAAAGTAGGAATTTCCTTTACTCTGACAAGCCTTGCACTCTTCCAACCGAGATACATACAGGTATGTAATATTTCCTCATAAAATCTTAGCTAAAGGAGTCTAAGTTCCAACAGCGCTTTACCTCAAATAACACTAAAGCTTGAACTCATCAATTTTTTTTTCATTAGTAACCCTTTCAGACTGCACTATGCCTCTTTTTATAGTGCAAAAGAGGAGGTTACAGTTCCAAATATGAAGGGATATAATCCTCCTTCAAAGGGATAAGCTCCTCACATCAAGGGGTTAGCTCCTAAGGCATGGGATACATGAACCTGAAAACAATGGACTTGCCACCGCAAGATTCCTTCCAGAAGCTTCTAGAAATGACTGAAAGTGAGATTTTTAGAGTTTAATTGTGCCTTTTTAATCTTTTACAGGGGTCCGCACCCTTAACACAGAGAAAGTGCAGTCAGGTACGCAAGAGACATGACCATTAGGTGTGGGACCGTAGGTAAGACAAAGAGAAAGTGTGATACCAGAGTTTTAAAGACTTTTGAGAGTTTTTATCTTATTTTTAAGGATTGACATGAGGAACTAATGTTTTAAGACTTGCAAAGGAGGAAATTATGAGTGATAATGATCTCATACGGACAACGAAATGTCAAGGTGACAATTTTCAGTGCAACAGATTGCCCCCTAAAGTGCGAAGTCTATAATAGATGAAGATAGAGTCTGTCATGTATGAAGAGTGAAGTACTTTATCATTTCAAGGATCATCCTATGGACACCATAGTCGGAACCTGTAAAAACATTCAATGCAAAATATATATATGTAGACATATCATCGCTGAGGTAGGCATTCCCATACTCAGATCAAAACTAACTAGAAAACTGACTTAAACTGTTCTGATACAGGAATGATTTTTCAATACATCAATAGTATAGACATCTGTAGACATAGTATGGACGCAGGCATATATTTATGAATAGTCCACTGTATAAATGAATAACAAAATTCCTCGTAGCCTAGATGGTAGAAACTAGAACCAGGGTCTTGATTTCCGGTTCTCGAACTAGTACGTTTCTATCCATGTGAATGAATGTGTCGAAGTCGAACATGGTAGAAACCACTTGACTACCAGTCAATAATGTGAACTGTTAACAAGTGTGAGATTATCGACCAGTAATGTCAATGGCCCTCAAAGTAATCAGTACAATCCATGAAATTTGAATGAATGAGCTGAAGTCAAACATGTCACAGAATCATTCGATTGAAGGTCAATGATGCAACCTGCCATCGAAGGCGAGAAACCTGCCATCGAGGCATGAAGATTTCAAGGTACTGACAATTTCTAGATAAACTTCCTAGATAATGAGCTGTCATCGATAGAATGTGATCCGTCATAGACAAGTCTACAACACGAAATCATAGATCAAGTTTTGATGAAATATATTGGCAAGGAATGACTTAGGGATGGTCAAAATGGAAGACAAATATTTTACAGATGAATGGTTTGTTTGAACTGTCCTCTTGAACACATAACGACACTGCAGATGGCTTGGTGACAATTGACCCAAAGCTAATACCCAGAAACTGGCTGAAGACTTTCAATATGGTTTGATTAATTGTTAGGCAAAGGATTTTCCCAACCCAAGTGAACAAAAGTGTCGTGTTCAAGAGTGGTTAACGGTTTTCCGAATAATCAAAATGTAACAAACAAGTTCATTTTTCTCTCTTTTCCCCCATCATTTCTGGCAAGTACCTCTTTATTTTTGACAAGCTTGAGGAGGATAACATTTTCTTGTTTATAAGCTCATCCTTTGGATGAGTCCAACTTAGTTTAGAATTTGAACCCTAAGAAGGAGTGGTTCATTCCTGTTTTCAAATTGAACATGTCCTTTACTGTTAAATTTTAACGAGTCCAGTATAGGAGAAACTCAGTGTTTTTCAATTTTAAGGAGTCAGAAGAAAAAACTTAAGAAAACTCCATGGGTGTACTTTTTCGTAAATTTAGTCTCTCGAGCCCGAAAAAGGATAAAATAATGCGGCAGAGAACTCTATTCACCGTAATTAGTCAAAGTATACATTTTTCGTAAATAGTCCATTTCAGTCCGTAAAACGGGTAAACTTATACTGAAAGGAAAATCATTCATTTATTTTAACGAGTTAGAATAATCAAGTGCTCGGCAATATTTTCGATTTTCGAGAGTCTAAAAAGGGCTTAAAAGAGGACTCCAAGGTTTCAATTTTTCGTAAGTTTTAATGAGTTCGAAAAAGGGATAAAAATGTACTCATATGGTCGACTTTCAATTTAATTTACGAGCAGGAAAAGACAGAAAGAACTCGACATTTTCATGTGTTTTGCGAGAATGAGAGATAGAAAAATAATCTCGGGATTTTCATGAGTCTAATGAGTCTTGAAAATAATAATTGAAATGGACTCAAGATAGGTTTCATTTTTATACAAGCTTTAAACATAAGAAAAATTATGCTTAAAAAAGGGTTTGTTTCATTTTTACACAAGCTTGAAACGTAGGAAAAATATGCTTAAAAGTGGTTTCATTTTTACACAAGCTTGAAACGTAGGAAAACTTTGCTTGAGATAAGTTTTAATTCCCCCTAGCGTAACTGCTAGAGCGCATGTCCCCCCAGCTTCATTTTGATCAACTAAATAGACTACTGGTTACTAAAAGTTGGATGGAATGAAGGTTCATTTACGAGATCATATGAAAGACCCGACCTAATACTATAAGAAAATTATGAAAAAACTGAAATAACTAACCTAAATATATGACTTAAAATTTACGAGATCTAGTCAAAGACTCGACTCAATTAGGGGGGGATTTGTTTAATTTTTTAACGAGCTTGACACAGAGAAAATAACTATGCTCATGGAAACGTGTTTCATTTTTTTTTTAATGACGTTGAAACAGTAATAGGAACTATCCTCACCTACATGTTTCAGTTTTTAACGAGGTTGACATAGTAAATAACTGTCCTCAAATCTACTCTCTACAATCTACCTATATAACCTACTAATTCATTTTTTAATGAGGTTGACATAGGAAAAGAACTGTCCTCATGGCCCACTGATTCATTTTTTTTTTTTAACAAGGTTGACATAGTAAAAGGAAATTTCCTCTTACCTGATTCATTTTTTCACGAGGTTGACTCAGTAACAGGAACCATCCTCACCTACATGTTTCATTTTTTAACAAGGTTGACATAGTAAAGAACTGTCCTCAAATCTACTTATTTCTAATCTATTAATCTACTCTCTACAATCTACCTACTGATTCATTTTATAACCAGGTTTACACAGTAAAAGGAACTATCCTCGTAAGAATTTGCTTCATTTTTTAACGAGGCTGACATAGGAAAAGAACTTTCCTCTTAGAAGCTTGTTTCATTTTTTTAACGAGCTTGACACAAGAAAAGGAACTATGCTCTCGACTAACTGATTCATTTTTTAATGAGGTTGACATAGTAAAAGGAACTATCTGTTGGCATGTGTTGTCCTTGATGGCAACCTACCTGATGAAATAATATTGTTGGCAATATGATGCAATGTGTTGTCTTTGATGGCAACCTACTAGATGAAGTTGTCCTTAATGGAAAATGACTTGATGAGTTGTCTTTGGATGGCAACCTACTTGATGAAGTTGTTCTTGATAGAAACCTGCTTGATGAGTTGCCTATGATAAGCAACCTATGTGTTAAATATGTAAGGAAGATGTATCTTGTGTTAAATAAGGAAGGATGATGTATCTACAGAACAGTGCAGATGTAATGGATAAAGGAATTCCGGTAAGGGCCAGAGCAATGATTAAAATGGTATGTCACAAAGCATACACGGGTTTTTAAAGGGGAAGTAGCGTATATAACGGAAAAATACGTACCAAGTAGCATATGCCTATTTGTGCTCTAAATTCATAAAACCAAGGGAATTTACCATGGTATTGGCCCATTGTATTGAGCGTTGGATTATCTACTTGATCCCGTCCAATAATACCATCGGAAGTTGTGTGGTTTTGGCTCATGGTATTGACAAAGGCTAAATCTATATAAGGAGAAGAAGTTCATAAGTGCAAAGGTGTGCATATGTCTGGGTTTTAATGAATACTTCGCTTTGAAGTATATCTGCATGGAAGGGTAACAATTTATTGATTGATCTGAATTAATAATGCACCTATGAAGAAAATGATGAAGAGGGATCTCTAGATCTGAAATGACTATGTATTTTCTAGATTTGTTTATGGAATGTTTAGATCTGAGATGAGGCAAATATTTTCTGAAGTGAAGGGTAAGATCTGAGCAATTTATCTGTTCCGAAGAGTTGCGCAGCCCTACAAAGTTTAAAGATCTAAGTAAAGAATTAAATGCATAATAAGATCTCTGGTCATACACATGTTTTATTAAGGATATCCGCATGTAAACGTGACTTGGGTTCAGTAAAGTAGCGTATGGGTTTTAGAGAAAGAAAAAGTAAAAAATTTTCAGTTTGCACTAAATACTGATTCACCCCCCCCTCTCAGTATTTTTCCCAACAATTGGTGTCAAAGCCGGTCCTTCTGCAGAAGCTTGATCGCTTGAAGGAGATCCGTCGCAATGGGAAGTCATGAAGGAGTACTTTCTCTAAGGCCACCTCTATTCAATTGAAGTAATATGTTATTATGGAAGATACGAAAAAAATCTTATCTACAAAGTCTTGGTACAGAAGTATGGGAAATCGTGGAAGAAGGTTATCAATATCCGACAATTATTCCTACTGATGCAGCACAAAGGAAGAAATATGAAATCAATGCCAAAGCAGTCAATGTTTTATTAGGAAGCATGTCTAAACTAGAATTTGCTAAAGTGATGCAGCTAAATTCAGCAAAAGAAATATGGGACAAAATCGTTCTAAGCTATGAAGGAGATACAAAGGTAAAAAGTGCAAAACTCCAAACTCTTAGAATTGAATATGAAAATTTAAGGATGCATAGTGATGAAAGCATTGCCAATTTATTTTTACGTCTAGATGATATTGTAAATCGCATGAGAAATTTGGGTGAAACCATAACCGATACTACTCTAGTGGAAAAAGTCTTAAGATCTTTGACTTCAAAATTTGAGTCAAAAGTATTAGCTATTGAAGAAAGGAAAGATCTGCAAACTCTTACTATTGTTCAACTACATGGTATTCTAACTGCTTTTGAAATGAGAAAAGAAGGTCCCTCTCAAATCAGAGAAGTTGCCTTTAAGACATGTGCAAAAGGAAAAGAAAAGGAAGTTGTCAAGGAATCAAGTTATATATCAAAAGAAGAAGAAGAAAATTTTGTAAGAAGACTCCAACCAGGTACTGGAATATTCAGAGGTAAGCTTCCCTTCAAGTTTTTTACTTGTGGAAGAGTTGGTCATTATGCTGCTAAATGTCCTTATGAAGAAAATCATGATAAAGGGAAACAATTTGAAAAGAGAAAGAGTTATTGTACAAATGAAGATAATGATGAAATGTCAAATGAGGATGAAGAAGATTCTGACCAAGATTTGCAAGTGCTCATGGAAAGGAAGTAAAAGAAGAAGGCTACTCAAATAAAGGAGATACCTCAAAAAACATGTGCAGCAGAAAATGAAGAAGATGAAACAAGTATTGATTGTTGTTCTTATGATTCACTTTCTTGTGCATGCAATGGTGAAGATAGTGAAAGAAATGTTATGGGTCTAGAAGCAAATCTCAAGATTAATGTTGAAGATCAATTTAAAAGGAAGGAATCTATCTACCAAGATATGATCTCTAGAATGAATGAACTAATAGAAACAATGAAGGGACAGATAGAAATGTATCAAAGACTGCAGGACAAAGTAACCAATCACAGTGAAGGACTTGAAGTAGAAATCATCTCTCTGAAAGCAAATCTCGAAGCATCAAATAAGAAGAATGAGGAACTTCTACAATCATTTGAAGAAAAAGGACTTGAAGCAGAAATCATCTCCCTCAAGGAAGATCTGGAAAAATTAAATAAGAAGAATGAAGACCTTTTACAAACTTTTGAAGAACAAGAAAATGGGTTGAAAGAAGAGATTTTAAAATTGAATGATCAAGTATAAGAAGGAAGAATGGTCGAAGAAAGCATGAAGAAGAAATGCCAAATATTGGAGGTTGAGGTAAATATTTTGAAAGGTAAATCAGAAGAAAAAGATAAAATCTTGAGGCTTCAAGATAGTACTAAGATTCTCGACAATATTCTTAGTAGTCAAAGGTCTCATTCTGTTAAATTTGGTCTTGGTTTTCATGAAACTGTTAAAGGAGAATCTAGTTCACAAGGAAGTGCTAAAGATTCAAAGGATATCAATGCAAAATCTAAAGTGTTGAAAGAAACATAAGGTCAACCGACAATCATGAACTCTCAAAAGAATTAATTCCCTCCTTTGATAAATAATGTTGAATGCTTTAAATGTCATAATTATGGGCATGTTGCAGCCAATTACAGAAGCAGATTGTTTCAGTCACAAACAAACAGATTCTACACAGAAAGGTACTCAGGTTTCTTTAAGGGATATTGTTTTTCATCCAGCAAGTTTGGCCATAAAGCAGCTGATTGCAATAGAAGAAAGAATAGAAAAACACATTATGATCCCTATGCTTACTTCTCTGGTCACACAAGATGTTATGCTTGTAACAAGTATGGATATGTAGAAAAAGAATGCAGGATGAATAGATCTGAGAAATTGGATAATTTCCAGCACACAATAAGAAACTTCAAGAAAGCTGGAAAAAGAAGGAGGATCGATCAGAAACGTAGGGAATATTGACCCTACTGCAGTCATCTGTTTCTAAAAGTTTACTTATCATAATGACTGCAGGGGTAATGTGAGATACATTATAGGGATTAGTAATCTATCATCACAGGGGGAGAAATATATGGTGATTCTCATGGTTGGTTTGGTAATTCTGGTTATATTTATTTCTGACAGTGCATCTGATGTGAAGAAGACAGGTACAGGTGGCAGAAGTTTAGGGGGAGATGGAGTTGTGAAATTTTTCAGTATTTCACGTTTCATACGTGGGTTTCGTGAACTAAAGCCGCGTATACACGCGAGTTCCTTTGGAGACAGAAGCGTATACTTTTCTGCTAAGGAAAACAGTGAGATGGCTCAAGAACAGGAGCACAGGTTCAGGGGGAGCATCAGTCTAACTACTAATGATTGCATTGTTGGAATTGTATCTGCTTATTCCTTAGTTATTGTAATACTCATGCTCAAATGATGATGACATGATACATGGTTTCTTATGATAAGATTATGGATGAGCCCTGATTGCTTTTTGCTGAAGAGTATCTTTTTTTTTCACACATGGATGAGATGAAAGTTTTATGATGCAGAGATAAGGATAGATCATGCAGAGTTTGTTGCTGATGACTGTTGACATAATTCCTACACATGTTACATCATGATTATGAAATAAACAAGTCATGAAGATCTTGATGATAACAGATCACATGAATGATTGCTTGATACATATTGTCTATTGAAGATGATTTTTCTGGTATGATAATTCCTCTTGAAGAATATGTTGATGCTGCAAAGAGCCTGAAGGCTTGGTTACTGATGTACTTATGCTACAACTTTTGGATGACACTTGAAAACATAGCTACATTTTCCTATCTATATTCTCTCATATATTCCGGGGAAGCATTCGAATATCTTAGAAAAAATCTGGGAATAGTCTCTGCCATACAAAAGATCAGATCTGCTTAAATTCAGAAGATTAAATTGGATACGCGGGTTTTCTGAAACACAGTCGCGTATATACGTGAGTTTATACATAGAAAACCACGTATGGGTGTGTGCTGACAAATTTTTGGGGTCAACATTCTTCAGCACAGCTGTGGTGCTATTGGGTATCTCTGGTGATGTTTCAGCTCTCATATTTCTGTTTCATTCTCTGATATCTGATGAAGATGCATTGATGATTTGCTGTTGAAAGTGTTCAGGATGCACAAGCTAAGGGGGAGCATTGGTCATATGGAAATTAATGCATTTTTGGCATTATGATGGTTCTGAAATATGATCTCTCTCTTGAGGCCTTTTTGGTATTGGTCATAAAAAGTCATATTTGTAATTTGATGAAAAGGTCATGTTGAGACCTATGATGTAAAATTGTAATATTCAGTCATGTAAGGACTTGATCAAATTTGTAAACCCACTTGGTTGGGTAGTTGAGTCAAAATGTGTAAACCCACTTGGTTGGGTAATTGAGTCACATATGTAAATCCACTTGGTTGGATCATTGATGTAAGTATGAGTCCTTGGTGATAGGAAAGGTCATAGAGTCATGTAGTTCATTGAAAAATATGTTTTCAGCGTGAACTCAGGGGGAGCATGGTAACTTTAGTGCACATCAGATCTACAAAGCTCTTCTTTCTACAAGAGAAGAAAAACCTTGTTTTGGCTTTGATTCGCCCTTTGCCCTTGATATCAAAGGGGGAGAGTAACATGGTGTTTGAATAGGGGGAGAATATCATGGTTTTTGCATAATGGTTATAATCAATATATCTATCTGTTGTGGTGATCAAACACCATCATGGTTGCCATCAAGTCCAAAGGGGGAGATTGTTTGCATGTGTTGTCCTTGATGGCAACCTACTTGATGAAATAAGATTGTTGGCAATATGATGCAATGTGTTGTCTTTGATGGCAAGCTACTAGTTGAAGTTTTCCTTAATGGAAAATGACTTGATGAGTTGTCTTTGGATGGAAACCTACTTGATGAAGTTGTTCTTGATAGAAACCTGCTTGATGAGTTGCCTATGATAAGAAACCTATGTGTTATGTAAGGAAGATGTATCTTGTGTTAAATAAGAAAGGATGATGTATCTATAGAGCAGTGCAGATGTAATGGAGAAAGGAATTTCGGTAAGGGCCAGAGCAACGATTAAAATGGTATGTCACAACACATACGCGGGTTTGTAAAGGCGAAGTAGTGTATGTACGCGGAAAAGTACGTACCAAGTAGCGTATGCCTATTTGCACTCTAAATTCATAAAACCAAGGGAATTTACCATGGTATTGGCCCATTGTATTGAGCGCTGGATAATCTACTTGATCCCGTCTAGGAATACCATCGGAAGTTGTGTGGTTTTGGCTCATGTTATTGACAAAGGATAAATCTATATAAGGAGAAGAAGTTCATAAGTGCAAAGGTGTGCATATGTCTGGGTTTTAATGAATACTTCGCTTTGAAGTATATCTGCATGGAAGGGTAACAATTTATTGATTGATTTGAATTAATAATGCACCTATGAAGAAAATGATGAAGAGGGATCTCTAGATCTGAAATGACTATGTATTTTCTAGATCTGTTTATGGAATGTTTAGATCTAATATGAGGTGAATATTTTCTGAAGTGAAGGGTAATATCTGAGTAATTTATCTGTTCTGAAGAGTTGCGTAGCCCTACAAAGTTTAAAGATCTAAGTAAAGAATTAAATGCATAATAAGATCTTTGGTCATACGCATGTTTTATTAAGGATATCCGCGTGTATACGTGACTTGGGTTCAGTAAAGTAGCGTATGGGTTTTAGAGAAAGAAAAAGTAAAAAATTTTCAGTTTGCACTAAATACTGATTCACCCCCCCCTCTCAGTATTTTTCCCAACACTATCCTCACACTCACTGATTCATTTTTTAACGAGGTTGACACAGTAAAAGGAACTCTCCTCACGGGCCACTGATTCATTTTTTAACGAGGTTGACACAGTAAAAGGAACTATCCTCGGAAACTTGATCATGGCTTCCAACTGGAAGAAACACATGTCAATGGACACACCTTGATCATGGCTTCCAAGAGGTCTTCATAAAAAGGAAGAATAGTTCTCTGGAAGGAACACATGTCAAGGGACTCAAAAGAGATAAGAACATCACGTTCAAATAATCCCATAGAGTTTTCCATGTCAATTACCGGATCTAAGTCATAGGAATTCTAGCAACAGTGAGAGGCTCGCTTACGTCGGTAACTGAAAACATGGGACTAGTTGCCACATAATTATCCCGTGGCGGGGTAGATACCACTTTCTTATCAGGAACATTTAGGGGTGTTGAATTATTGGTAGTTGAATCAAGACTAGCAAATGAAAGTTGGTCTACATGCGAAAGAGTGTCGATACGACAGCTTTCATCGCATAGACATAGTCTCGCCCAAGGAGTAAATTGAAATCCAAGGGGCCTCGAACTACCATAAGATCAATACAAATAGTTTTACCTTCCAAAGTAATAGAAAAATTAGGAAGGATCCCTAAAGGTTCACTAATGGTTCTGTTAAAAGCTTTCAGATTCTGTGTAACACGCATAAGATGAGGGGAACCCAAAGCTTTCCAAATAGTTGAGGATAAAATACTAATAGAAGCACCTTCATCTACATGTGTGTGGTGTATGCTCCTACCACCAGCCTTCATAATGATTTGGAAAGGGATGGAGGAAGGAAGACGAGGTTCTGTCAGTCTATTCCAATCAAAGGAAAATACCTCAGTACTTGGAGGGGGTTCTGTAGAAACAGGTGAAATGCCCCCCAACGTAGAAGAATCTGATGTAACAGGAAGAACCTGAGTGGTATGAAGTTCAGTCTCTTTAGGGAGAGTGGGATCGACCAAATGGGAAATAGAGTCGACCACTTGATCAACTAATGGATCATCAACTTGAGTGATATGAGTTTCACTTTCCAATGGAAGAGTGGGATTGACTGTACTTGGAATTAGATCAATCACTCAGTCAGTTAACGGTAGGTTGGGATAAATTTGACGGTAACCAGTTGGAAGTTATTGCTGTGGAACAGTAAGGTTTTCCAACAATTTTGAGGCTTCATCCATGTGAGGGTAAATGTGAGTTTGATGACTCCCTTTGCACAACTTACAAGGAAACCTAACTTTACCCTTTTTCCCAGGAACCTGAATATCACTAGTTGATGGATCAACGAAAGTTGATGATATTTTTCTGACCATAATTCCAAGACCTTTGGAATACTAGGAAAATTGATAAGGAAGTGGTCACCCTTAAAAATCCTGCAAAGGTATTTGGGTTTATGATGCATGTTGGAGGTTTCCTCAACACTACTAACATTTACAACCATGGTTGGTTGGTTGACTTCTTTCTTATCTTGCTTCTTCTTCTTCTTCTTCTTAGTCACTAGAAGGTTGGTGATGTTGAGATGGTGAACTCTGTTGAGCTGAAGCATTCGGTTGAGGTGGAATAATTGGAGTATTCGGGGCCAACGAAGTTGAAAATAACCATATCGGTAAACCTATTGTAAATCCGGGTAATGAAAATGTAGCCATATAAGGAGGAAAAAAATTTTCAAAGCAAGGAAAATTACTAGGATTCTCGTTAAGAGGGGTTCCTTGGTTGGTAAATTCTGGAATAGTTGCCATTATATTCAACTTCAGTGAATTTTATTAACAATTTAAAATCAAATTAACAATTCAAAATTCACACCTAAAAATTAAAATTCACAAATCACACCTATGGTCTCTAAAAGTAAAAGCAAACAGATGAACACGCGCTATCAAATCTAGGAGTCAAACCACACAAAAACAATAGATTCCTGCACTAAAAACACTAGTTGGTGATGAAATCCAACATCGTAGAATTTTAATGCAGAAATGACAGTTGGAAAAGTTACCCCGACAACCTGCTTAATGAAACAGACCGGTGCAAGTTTCTCCACTATGCCATCTCGAGCGAAAATAACCCTCAAGAGAGTCCAAGTGAGTCTAGATGACGTCTGCTTCAGGTACAGTGGGATCTTCCCTCCACATTCACCTTGGGAAAGAATCCTATAGTTAATGGCCACTAAGGTTACCAACAGAAACAAATATACCTATAGGAATATTCTACGATCCGATACACATGCAAGGGTAGAGTAACAAAGATCAATCCCCTTGAAGGCTCCTTGACATAATCCAAGTTTTACCGACAAGTTACCACAGGCTCCTCGACAATGGTCAATCTGAAGTTTACCATTGTTAATACGTGTATATCTTCTATCATTCCCAATGAGGAAGGATTGATTACCTCACTGGTTTGGATATGATCTCGTGCTTGACTCCTTTAGGAGGAGCTTCCCAGAGCAAACATGCAACAATTGGAATTTTTCCTACCGCAAGATCGACTACTTGTTTGTTTTACTTGCTTTGGAAAGTTAACTACAACCTATTTGTAATGTTCCAAATTTTTGCAAATAAATTGGAACATTAATTTTTTCTCATCTTATCTAGGAGATAAATAAAATGGGTGAGGAGACCCATTTACATAAATAAAATTCCACATGAAGTGGGAAGGGATCCATGGAGTAGCGATTTTTGCACCACCTAGTATGAAAAAGGGGTAAACACATGAGGATGAGGCCATGTTGACCAAGTCAATAGCACAGCTTGAGAGGGTGTAGCTTTCTTGGGAAGTTAGCACAGTTAGTAAGGGAGGAAAATTCTAGAGGAAAGAAACCCTAATTGATTAGGGTCCATGGCATGGAGACATCACTTTCCATATAAGGAGGATGGGGTAGCCATAGAGAGCATGATTGAAGATTTGGACTTCGAGTCTATTTGCAATGCCCAGCTGTTCAGCTGAATTGCAGTGCCTTTGGCATGAGGTATTCCTGTTTAGGAGTTCCTCTCCTCTCTTGAGTAGCTCAAGGAGCATTACTCTTCATTTCTCCATATTCAGGAATTTGGCCATAGCCACTTCTTCATCTACAGTGCAGTCACTGGGTTTTGTTGCAAGTGTTGCTATGGAGGAGATTCCACAACACCATTCCTTGGATCATTTCTCATAGGAAGGAATTCCTATTCTTTGGGAGGACCAGCAAGGAGGGTTTATAGAGCTGATTTGCATATTTTGGTAGAAGGCCAAGCTTCTCCCACCTTCATCAGTGTAGTCCCTTCCATAGACCACGTTATCTCAGAGTTAGTCTGCAGTGGGGGTTTTCTCCACCATTTTGGAGGAAGAGATTTCTTATGCTGGGATCAGCCTTGCACTCAAGGAATCCATTGGAGGAGGTTGTTTCAATTTGCAGGCCATATTCATTCTCCTCCTTCTATTGTATATTTTGAGTTGCTGCAGCTACCCAACAACTCTGGCATTATTGTATTTTCATATTTTGTATATGTATTGCAGCCAATCCTTCTAAGGATTGTGTATTAGTGTTGTAGTAGTGTTTTTAGGGGTTGAGAGCATGCTCCCCCTCATTTCTTGAGCTATTACTGTAATATCATTTTATTATCAGTTTACATGTTGCAGTGTCTCCATATGACTGCGCAGTCATAGCTAAGGTTCACATGTGTAGCAATGTTCTCTTGTAATTTTGCCTTGAGGATTGGTATTGTTCATCTTGAGCATCATTTCCCTCAAGATTTTGCATATATTTGCAGCTATTATTATTATAATGAGATGGCTATGAGTTCTCCGACATTTTCAGAAGTTTGAGCAAGTTCTCTTCATGCTTATGTTTTTCATATTGCTGTAGCTCATTCCCTTGAGCAATATCTTACTGAGGAAGTAATATTGACATAGCTATAGGCAGAGTTAGAGAAAGGGCCAGGAAGCCTCCGGTTTTCACCCTCTCTTTAGAGGTGAAATTATTGGTAAAATCCCTCTTAGTCTATCTCTGAAATAGCCTTGTTCATATTTCCCACAAAAGGATTGATTCAGTGGTGTAAAAGATGCAGATTTCCATTTCGGAACATTACAGTGGTATCAGAGCATTTTTCTTGGCTTAGCCTGTGGCCTTCAAGCCCAAGAAAGAAGAAATAAAGATGATGAAGAGGATGAGATTGTTCTCATCAGTTTTTAGATCTGGAAAGAACCTCTCCAAGGAGGTTGAGGAGAAAGAAGAAAGAGAGGAGGAAGGACCCTGCACTTCCTATTCTCATCAAGAAGGAGACAAAATTTTGAGCAGGAAGAAGACTCCATTTTTTGATGGAGGAAAGGGGGATAAGCTTACAATGCTTCTTCCTAAATCTACGCCAAGCATTCATGGAGATCTCAAGGATATTAGGAGGGAAACATATGAAGAATCCCCAAGAGGATTTGATCCTAAAGCAGACTCTAGATTTGTACATAGTGGGTGTGAGAATTCAGCCACACACTATGAGGGTCAACACAGTCATAGTCCCAGCAGTCCCATGAGGGAGGTGGAAGAAGAAGAAGAAAGAGTGACCAAGGAGAAAAGGCAGCATGGTAGATTCTATCTATCACATTTTGATGGTTCACTTGCTGGTTCAGCCAAAGCTTGGGTGGAGGAATTACACACCTTTTTGCAACAACACCAAATTCCAGAAAGTCAAGCTACTAGAGTTGCAGCGCTGCATATGAGAGGTAAGGCCTATGATTGGTGGATATTTGAATCCTTTCCTTTGAAGAATAATGGAATTACATCCTATGAAAATTTCACTAAGGCATTAGTGAGGAGATTTTATGGGAGGATTCTTGAGACACACATGATGGGTTTGCACAAAGAATACCAAACAAAACCCTTGCATGAAAACGCAAAGCCTCTTTAGAAAAAAATGGAGGAGGCCAATAATCTGAACCAAAACTTGCTGGAGAAGGAAATTTCATCTCACATCTTGGAGCAAGGGAGCATGGGGATCTCTTTTCCAAAGGAGGATCTAATCATTGAGAGGTTTCCCACTCATGTTGCAGATAATGAGGGCAACAACACTGTTAGATCTAGAGTTGATCTAGCTCCTCATGTAGAGGGAAGAAGAGCTCTTGCTCTACATATAGGGATGCTTGCATCTTTGCAAGGAAGTCCCCAGGATCTCATGTATGTAGATCAAGGCACATCTCATGTTTTACCTATCCCATTGTTGAGGACGTGTGGAACCTTGGAGACACAAGGAGGAAGTAGGGAGAAGGCCCAACATCATGAGATGAGGAGTACACATCCCTATTCATCTATGGAGGTTGATGCACCTGAGGAGGTGATTGGATTGCGCAGTGGAAGCATGGAGGGTTATCTCCATTAATCTATTTAGTCATCTCTTGATAATGATGTCTCATTGCATGGAGACATTTTGCAGGAAGATCCTGAAGATCTCATGTGGGGAGATCAAGGCACGATGCATGTGCCATAATTAGAGAGGTGTGAATCCATGGAGTCACAAGGAGGAGATGGGGAGAAGAACCACCAGCATGAGTTGGGGAGTACTCATCAATATCCATTTTTGGGGGTCATTGCACCAAGGAGGGAAGCTGGATTGTGTAGTCAGGGCATGGACATTAGTGTTCATCCATATGTTCAATCTTCTCTTGATGGAAATGTCTCACCACATGGAGGCATTTCACCCAGGGGGCCACTAGCTCAGCAGAGGAGGATGGTTACTTCACACTTGGATGAAACACTCATTGATTCTATAGAGGTGGGGACCTTGGGAGAGCTTGAAATAGCAGTGGGAATTTTGGATGGATTCATGAAGGAGGGATACATTTCCTCGACCACCTCTACACCTACTGTCATTTCAGATTCTGCGCTGTGGCAGAAGCAGCATAGGAAGGATAGAAACCTTCCAATTTGTGACTTGGGCATAGGAGATGTCAAGGAGGAGGACAACCATATGACAGATGTTCTTCAGGAGGAACTACCAGCGCTATCATTATGGAGGATAGGTTTGCATTGGAACTCCCCGCTATTGGTGGGATATTCCAATGATTCTTTCACCTACAGGACATCCAATGATCAACATAGGAGGAGATGCACCAGTCATATGGAGATGGGTGAATCAACACATCCACCCCTTTTTCCTTTATGGATGAGAGGAGCTCAATTTATGTGAGCAGAGAACATGGTAAGGGTGTCCATTGTTTTTCACATGCACATCTATATGATACATGTATGTGTCCCTTAGCCATACACATGCAAGAGAATGCTCCAAGGAGGAGCATACATTTTGGTAGACCTCATGGTTTAGTGGGGGCCATAAGCATGGTTAATGGCCATTATATTGGAGGACTTGGGGAGGATAGAGATCATGGAGGACATGCTCAACTCTCAGCAGATATCATTTACCTTCCCCAAACTTGTGAGGAGATTGATGCAATGCATCGGTGGTTGAGCAGCCACAATTTTTGTCAGTCTCTATGGAAATGGAGCACTAAGTTGCACTGGTTACACTTGAGGGACCATTTTCCCTCTCATTTTTTACACATGGAAACAAGCATGATGCTCCTATTTGCTCCCTATGATTCTATTTTTCATGCCTCTATGAGGAGCAGGATTGAGGAGGAGACACATAGGATGGATGTGTCCATTGAGGGAGGAGTCCCTCACATATTTTGCATTGCATGTTCTAATGGGAACATGAAAAATGGTATGGCCACTACAGAAAAAAAAAAATGTTTTATTATGAGGTGAGCCATATGATGGGTATGAGACCATATGAGGATGATTCCCGAATCATCACATATGGAGATGTTTGGGCCAGCATGTCTTGCAGCGTTGGGGGAGAGACCTTGAGAGGCCCAACCTTCTTCTTGCCACTTGATGGCAACATTACTGTAGCCCAGGATCAACAAACACTCTACACTTATCTTAAGTGGAGAGAGGGATAGCGTGGGGTAGACTATATGGTCTAGCATGTGCAGATTTTCAACCCACCTTCTTTGCCGGAGCCAAAGGTGGATGACAGTTTTCCTGAGTTGCCTAGTTAGGAGGTGACTAAATTTGCATGGCACATAGCTTGGGGATGGATGGACCATATGGGGGAGACAATTCCCATTATATTTCAGAATCCATTCCTCAAGGAGGGACCTCTAGAGACCACTTTCTATCTTCTTGAGCATTATACCTTACATGATGATGGTTTGACAACTACTTGCATGCTAAATAGGAGCATTGTGTAGGATTGGATTGATGAGATAGCATCACTACATTTGGAGGAGATCATCATACAGGGATGCTACAGGCAGAGGAGGAGAAGCCACAATCTATCCTTTCACTTGCTTGAGGGCAAGCAATATTTGGGAGGGGAGGACTGTAATGTTCCAAATTTTTGCAAATAAATTGGAACATTAATTTTTGCTCATATTATCTAGGATATAAATAAAATGGGCGAGGAGACCCATTTACATAAATAAAATTCCACATGAAGTGGGAAGGGATCCATGGAGTAGCCATTTTTGCACCTCCTAGTATGAAAAGGGGGAAAACACATGAGGATGAGGCCATGTTGACCAAGTAAACAACGCAGCTTGAGAGGGTGTAGCTTGCTTGGGAAGTCAGTGCAGTTAGTAAGGGAGGAAAATTATAGAGGAAATAAACCCTAATTGAGTGGGGTCCATGGCATGTAGACATCACTTTGCATATAAGGAGGATGGGGCAGCCATAGAGAGTGTTAGACTCGGTCCTATCAGTCCCTTGTCAGAATCAAATTCTCCAAAGTTCATTTCTCGTCATTTACAGTCATTGATGTTACTGTAATCCAGAAAAGGTAATTTCAGAGTCCAGGTCTTATAGTTGGTCTTCAAACATGTCGAATAATGTCTGCAGGCTAGAAGAAGGTTCAGTGAGTTTATATTTCAAGATGGTTATCAATGCAAGATTGATTCTTCTTCAAAACCCTGTTTTGAAGATGAAATCATCAGATGTGTCTTTGTAATAAATAGGTAAGTTGTCAAAGTATTTCAAATTTTGCAGTTCTTCAATGGCAGCTCCAATCCCAGCAAAAAACAAATCATTTTCGCAAATTTCCCAAGGCAAAACTGAGTTGGAGTCATTGAAGTCAAATTTGAAGTGTTTTTCAAAACTCTGGACTGGACTGAAGGTACGCGCTACGCGTTGGGTAGGCGCGCTACCCATATAGTGACATAGCCAAAAAATTCTTGCCTTTGCGTCCGATTTCGTGCCCAAACGCCCAAATCGGCTTCCAACTTGCATCTGAGGATTCTGTGTATCTGATTGATGCAGTTGCGGAGTGAAGCATACTAAAGAGGGCACATGAAGCACACTTTGAAGATCTCTTCATGTTACAAAAGACCGTTCATGATTGCAAACGTGACGGTGGAGGAGTTATCACGGACTATTCGGTTCATTGAAAAATGAAAAGAAACTTCGAATTCAGAAGTTGCAAGATCTTGGAACATCTTTGGTTGAACTTTGGAACCTAATGGATACTTCAAAGGAAGAAAGAGAACGATGTAGAAATGTTGTATGCGATCTTGGAGCATTAGATACTGAAGTTACAAGTGCAGGTTCTCTTGCACTTGATATCATTGACGAGGTGGAGGTAGAAGTTGAGAGATTGAATCTGTTGAAGGCAAGCAAAATTAAAAAATTGGTGTTGAAGAAGTGGATAAGGTTGGAGGAAATATGCAGACGAGCACATATGGAACCAGATGCTAGCACGGCACCGGAGAAATCCAATGCCCCGATTGATGCTGCTGCTGCGGTAGACTTTGCTGTTTTATATCCTGAATCTGTTTCAAGTTTGGTGCTGATCGATGCAAGTGCATATGTAGAGGGGTATGTAGAGGAGTGCGGAAACATAGCAAAAATTCCCAAGATTTCTAGCATGAGCGGGGTTTACGTAACGAAGAGTATTCCATTGCGATCATATATTTAATCTTTGGCTTGCCATAACATATCCTTTAACTAAAATAATTTGATTCGATGAATGTGGGTCGTTTACATTGCATACGCCACATTGGGAAGAGGCGACAATTGTTTTCATGCGTACTGGAGGATACAAAGTTGCTACTCGTGTAAAAGAGTAATACTGTCAAGTTTACAGGTGCAAAAGAAGGCTCTTGTGATTTGGGGTGGGAATGACAAGATCGTTAGCAAGGAATACGCACAGAGATTGCATAATGATATACAAGAATCAAAATTGCAGTACATTAGCGAATGTGGACATATTCCTCATGTTGAGAAGCCAGACATAGTTGCAAATATAATTATAGAATTTCTGAAGGACAATGCTGATTTGGATGAAGAAAATATCATTACACAGCTAGAGGTTAAGAAGGAAAGAAATGCTTCAGTAATCTTAGAATTACAAGCTGTCAAACGGGAGCTTGAGCATGATATTTCAGAATACCTATGTTCAATTAAATTGAGGGACATTGCTCTTCAAAATACAGTCGATGCTTTGGCAGCTTCTTTGGCGCTGAATGAAACAGTTTTAAAGACAGAGCAGAATGGCTCTGTATCAGTATTAAAGTGAGAGAGTGACATTTGTTGGTGACTCGTTGAATAGAAACATGCGGAGAACCTTGTTAAGCCAAAGGATATGTATTCGCTGGCAGTGGAAAGATATTGAGTCAGTTTTATTAAAAATTAGTTTTTATTCAGAAGGTAAACTTAAAGTGAAAAGTCAAAGGTTAAAAATAAATCAAGACTACCTACCACAGCAGAAGAATAGGATCGATCTCCTATTAATGACTTCAGTTAAATCTCCAAATGGATCTGCGCTCCAATATTTGTCTCTTAATTGGCTATCAGAGGAATTTAAGGAGAACGCTCCAGATTTGGTCTTTTAAGTTTAGTCATCAGAGAATTTCATGGAGAATGTTGTTCTCCTTTCTATCTTTATCAGTTCAGTGGAAACAACGCCCTTGTTTTGGGTCGATCTGTTTTCTCCTATCATAGTTTATTTAATGTATTGAAAAATCATTTGTAGTGGGTGGGGAGAATTCTGAAAGCTGGTGGAGGAAAAATACAGTGTCATTGTACAGTTTTGACAGAGAAACTAATTGAATGGTACAGCTCTGTTTCATAAGATTCTTGTGGCGTAAAATTTAGCAAATGTGTCTTTCTTTCTGTTTCATATGTCTTTTGTAATGTTTCATAGTTCATTCATAAGCATTTCCAGTTGAATGTTTTTAAGTAGAAAGGTAGAATCCAGATAAATGCTCTGCCTTGGGAGAACGTTCAGTATTTGTGTAATTTCTTCTGTTTGATAAGGATTCATCACACATGCCCTTGTCAACTTCTTATCAGTCTTTCCATCCGTTTAATTTCAATTTAATTGTTAAACTTCATGCCTATCTCGCCTTATGGAATAATCCGTGCCTTTGATTCGATCTTTGCTCATGCTGTTCCTTAGTCCCATACAGCTCAGAAAACCCCGTCATTTATTAAAAACCTCATCCATATCTATTTACTAGCCTAAAATAAGATCCCATTTTAAGTCATCTCGCACCCTATTGTTCATTTTATCGAGATCCACTGGAGAGAGCCCTCTCCTGTCCTCGTAGGGCTAGCTACGAGGCTGAGCTTGGTTTGATGTTGCCTCGAGTTTTGCCTTCCTCAGCCTGAGGCAGATTCGAGCGCTAACATAGTGGCGACCATACTGGGGAAGATGGTTTTCTGTTGATGTGACATTCGACTTGAAGATTGTCTTGCCCCAGTACATGAAATCAAGTTGCAGATCTGATGCTGATGGTGGACAGCAGTCAGACACATATGAAGGCTGAAACATTCACCCGGCGACTCCAGCTCGATCCAGAGATTCCAGTGCTCGCTGATCCACTCATGCAATGGTAGGGTATGTGGCAAACCCTGCACTGTGTGAAGCTGTAAAAGAAGTAAGAAATCAGTTAGCAGATTTTGAAATTAATGAAGAATTTTTCAATGGCTTGCTTCAATGTTTGAAATCTCCGAAGTTTTCTCTTGAAGATAAAAATGGTGTCTGTGAGTTAGTTGTTGAAAGAATTGAGAAGGAGATTCAATGTTTAAATGATCAGATCCAGTCTTATGAATTCCGAGATACCAAAAAGTTCTTGGAAACTCTCCCTCCTTCAAAACAAGAAACAATAGGGTTGCCTACAGATGTTTGCATTGACAATGTGCAGCTGGAAGTATGTATTGCAGAGTTGGGGCAGCAAACGAAGTCTGGCTTTTGCGATCCTATTGCGATGTACATGGAAATTTTTTTCAGTTTGACTGACAAATCAAACTGTCTTTTACATGATCAGACTCATTAGGTGCATGTAGGGTTGCCAGCAATTGCATCTGTGATCTGGTTGAAGCAATCTCAAGCAGCGTTCTTCTCAGATTTACTTGAATGGTTGATCTGGCATTACAGTATTACCTGATCTATTGTTTTTTCAGAAAATTAGGGTAGATTTTGTAAATAAATAAGCAGCTAAAGGGCAGCATTTCGTTCTAGTTTCATTACAGTTTTGGTTGGAAGTTTGCTGAGTCAGTTTTTCAATCATTTCAGTCAAGTTTCAGTCCATAAATGAGTTGAAAGTTTCGTGTTGTCTGTTTAAATAATGATTCCATCGCCCAATGGATGGAGGAACTGTCTGCTCTCCCAAAGATCTGTTGTTCTTGGCACCTCCAAGAAGCGGCAGCTGCCATCCCCATTGGAGCCAATGTTAGACTCGGTCCTGT